>NIJG01000902.1:21656-35429 GCA_002201625.1 Euglossa dilemma | reverse complement strand
AGTGCCAATTCACTACAGCGGATTTACTCCCGGCTTATCAGGCTTGACTATCGGAATCACAGGATAGGTGATGCTATTGACAAAGCAGTTCATCTACCAATGAGGCCGGTAACGTTCTCGAACGGTTTGCCACTCGATCTGCTAATACATACATGAAATTACGGTGCCCGTCACTGAAATGAATACTAATTTTTTTCTGTGAACAGGAACTTATACTCTAGATGAAGCCGGTGACTTCCGCGGAATGTAAGGCTGTCGGTCAAACGATTGACTTTATACTAATTGATAATACTCACAAACGGTTTGGATCTCTACTGTACGTTTCAAACCCTGAATTAAGGGGTCTATTGCCAATACTGCTTATTGCTGATGGAATACCAGGCCTGACTCTCGGAATCGCAAATATAGGTGATGCTATTGACTCAGCCGTTCGAAATTCGAAGGAAGTGCGAACGATCTGGAAAAGTTTGACCCCCGATCTTCTGTTTCATGCATAAAAATAACTCTCTGAAATGAATACCAGTTTCTTTCCTTGAACACAATGTTATACTCTCGATACAGCTGGTAAATTTTTCGGAGGAAAAATCTTTGGAAAAATGCTTGATTTTAGAGCAATTGGTATCGTTCTACAACGGGTTGAGTCTGCACATAAATATTCGAGCGGTAAATTGAGGTATGTATTGCCAATACTGCTCAGCGCACTTTCACCAGGGATCCCTCGTTTGGCTCTAGGAATCACAGTATAGCTGGTGCTATTGACGTAGCCGTTCGTCTCTGACAGATGGTGGTACCGTTCCTGAACCCTTTGACCCTCGATCTTCTAATTCAAACATGAAATTAAGTTGCGCGTCACTAAAATGTATACTTATTTATTTCGCTGAAAACAAAGTTATACCCGCGATACAGCGGGTTATGTTCTCGGATGGTAAGGTATCCGGTTAGGAGTATGACGTTATGCCAACTGGTAACGTTCACAAAAAGTTTGACGCTATACTTTCCTATTCAAACCGAGAACTATGCACTAGTTATTCACTTACAGTGTCAAACCGTTGTAGACCTTTAACAATATGTATATAGTCATTCTTCTTCCCGATGGCGTTGTCCTACGAGAACCTAGTTTGCCGTACCGAAAGTATAACTTCGCGTTCAGAGAAACGCATTAGTTTACAATTTATTGACGAGCAACCTTATTTCATGTATGAATTAGAAGATCGAGGGATAAGGAATCCGAGAACGTTAACACCGTCTCTGTTAGTCTATCAGATAGCTGGTCACCCTCACCTATCCTGCGATTCCGAGAGGCAAACGAGGTAGTCCTGGAGTAAATACGCTTTTCAGTATTAGAAATAGACAGCCTTTTTGACGGTATAAATATTAATGTACGGAGACAGACTGTTGTACATCGTCACGTACTGGAATAGGGTCAAACTTTTAACCGATAGCCTTACCGTCTGAGAAGCAAACCCGCTATATCCAGAGTAATACTTCGGGTTCAGAAACGCAAATTCGTACACATTTTCGTGTCTATTACTTTAATTTCATCTGTGGATTATGAGATCGAGGATCAAACCGAGCGAGAACGATACAACCTTCATTGAGAGGCGAACGTCTAAGTCAATAGCTTCACCTATCCTATGATACCGAGAGGCAAGCCAGTTGTTCCGGCAGTATTCGCGCTGAGCAGTGTTGACAATAGACACCTTTAGTCAGGCTTTGAATATTAAAGTAGTGCGTCCATCCGTATGAGAACGCTGCAAATTGGTATAAAGTCAAACGCTTTACTCCTGATCTTACCCTCCGAAAGCCTAACGAGCTGTGCCAACAGAATAACATGGTATTGTGTTTGTCAAATTAGAATACATTATGGTGATTAGCACCATAACTTTATGTATGAATTAGAAGATCGATGGTCAAACCGTTCGAGAACATTCCCACCTTCTTTGTGAGTCGGACGGCTGAGTCAATAGCTTCACCTATCCAGTGAATCGGAGCGTCAAACCAGGTATTCCGGGAGTCAATCCGCTGTACAGTATTGGCAATAGTCACCCTAATTCACGGTATAAGTAAGAAAGTAGAGAGTCAATCCGTGGAAGAAAAATAAAAATTCATTTAATATCTTCCTTTTTAACGAATACCATACCTTTCGAGAACCTATCACGCTGTAGCGTGTGGCTTGTTTGATGTTCACAGAATCAAGTTAGTAGACATTATGGCAGAGGCATATCTTAATTTCACATATGCATCAGAAGATCGAGCGTCAATTCCTTCGAGAACGTTGCCACCCTCTTTGCCATTCGTAACGCTATGTCAGTAGCCTCTCCCTTCCTGTGATTCCGAGTGTCAAACCAGGTATTCCGGGATTAAATGCTGTGGACAGAATTCGCAACAGACAGCTTTATTCACTGCAGGCTGAGAGACAAACCGTCGGACAACATTACCGAATGGTATAAAGCCATTCTTTTGACCGAATACTTTACCATCCGAGTTCCCAATCCGCTGTGTCGGGAGTATAACTTCGTGCTCAGAGATGTAAATTAGTAATTCTTTCATCGTCGGGTACGTAAATTTCAGGTATGAATTAGAAGATCGAGTGTTAAACCGTTGGAGAACGATACCAACTTCCATAAGAGTAGAACGGCTAGTACTATATCGTCAGCTATTATGTGATACCGTGAGTCCCATCAAGCATTCTGGTAGTAAAAGAACAGTATGGTATTTGCAATGGACACCTTATTTAACCGTATTAATATTAAGAAGCTGGGTCAAGCCGTTGTAGAACGGTACCTACTGGTACAGGATGAAACTTTTTACCGTAGGATTTACATTCCGAGAACCTGTCCCGCTGTATAGAGAGTATAACTTCGTGTTCAGAGAAACAATTTTTTAGGCAACTTTGTCAGGGGTACCTTAATATCATGTATGGATATGAAGATCGAGGGTTGCACCGTTCGACAACGTTACCACCTTCATTGAGTGTCGCATCGCTTAGCCAGTATCATCATGTATCCTGTGATTCCGAGAGTCAAACCAGTCATTACTGGAGAAAATCCTCTGAATTACATAATCAATTGACATGATAATTCACGGATTGGACATTTAAGTAGAAAGACAAACTGAGGAAGATTTGAGATTATCAGTATGTATAGAGTCACCCTCTTTACCGAAGGCCATACTTTCGGAGACCATAATCCGCTGCATTTAGAGTAAAACTTCGTGTTTAGAGAAACATATTAGAATACATTTTAGTGACGGCACTATAAATTCGTGTATCAATTATAAAGATTGAGTGTCAAATAGTTCGAGAACGTTATAAGCTTCTTCCGGAGTCGAATGGCTGCGTCAATAGCTTCACCTTTACTTGGGATTCCGAGAGTCAAGCCTGGAATTCAAGAAGTAAATCCGCTGAACAGCTTTGGCAATATAAACCATAATTCACGGTATGAATGTTAAAGTAGAGCGTTAACCGTTTGAGAATGCTACCAATTGGCATAACGCCATACTCTATAACGGATACCTTAGCTTCCGAGAGCCTAACGTACAGTATCGAGTGAATGACTTCGAGTTCAGAGAGTGAATGTAGTATAGAAAGTTATCACCTCTCTGACAATCGCACAGCTAAATCAATAGCTTCACCTATCATGTGATTCGGAGAGAAAACCAGGTATTCCCGGAGTAAGTACGCTGAGCCGTATTGGCAATGGACACTTTAACTCACGGCTCGCATATTAAAGTACAGCGCCAAACCATTGGAAAATGTTACCACTGGGTATCTTGCCAACCTATAGCCGCAAGCCCAAGCTGCGGTGAATCTAACCCCCTGTATCTAGTATATAACACCGTGTTAAGTGGAACAAATTACTATTCATTTCAGTGACGGGCGCCTTCACTTCATGTATGAATTAGAATCTTTAGGGTCTAACCACACGAGAACGCTACGACCTCCTTTGAGACTCGAACTGCTTAGTCAATAGCTTCACCATTGCTGTGACAACCGAGAGTCAAACCAGGTATATCAGGAGTAAATTCTCTGAACATTATTGGCAATACACACCGTAATTAACGGTTTGAATATTATAGTAGATTGTCACTCCGGTTAGGAAGCTTACCAATTGGTATAAAGTCAAACGTTTTACTGAAGACCTTACCCTCAGAATATCTAATCCGCTGTATCGAGAGAGTAACATCGTGTCCAGAGAAACACTTTATTATACATTTTACTGGCGGGCACCTAAACTTCATGTAGGAATTACATGATCCTGTGTTCACCCGTTCGAGAAGGTTACCATCCTCTATGATTGTCGAACGGCAAAGTCAATAGCTTCACCTATCCTGCGTTTCAGCGAGTCATCTCGTGTAATACGGGAGTAAATCCGCTGAACAGTATTTGCAATGGACACCCCATTTCTCGATTTGATTATTAACATAATGCATCAAACCGTTCCAGAACGTTCAGTTTTCGTGTAAAGTCATTCTTTTTTCCGAATACCTTACCTTCCGAGAAGCTATCGCGCTGTAGAGAATGTCTTGCGTAATGTTCACGAAAACAAATTAGTATACGTGTTAGCAGACGGGCACCACATTTTATGTATAAATAGCAAAATGGAGAGTAAAACCGTTAGAAAACGATGCCACCTTCTTTGGGAGTCGAACGACTAAGTCAATTGCTTCATCAATTCTGTGATTCCAAGAGGCCAACCATGCATTCCGGGTGTAAACACGCTGAACAGTTTTGGCAATACATACATCAATTCGGCACATGAATAACAAGTAGTGAGACAAACCGTTGAAAAAGGTAACGTATAGGAATATTGTCATAATATTTGCAGAAGGCCTTAACTTCCGGAAGCCTAACTCATTATATCGAGTTTATAACTTTGTGTACAGGGGAAGAAAATCTTATGCATATTTGGTGACGAGCACCTTACTTTCATGTTTGAATTAGGAGATCGAGCGTCAAGCGGTTCTAGATCGTTACCACTTCGTTGAGTGGCGAGCGGATAAGTCCATAGGTTCACCTGTGCTGTAATTCCGAGAGTGAAGCCTGGCATTCCAGGAGTATGTCCGATGTACGGTATTGGCATTGGAAACTTTAAATCACGGTATCAATATTAAAGTGATGTGTGAAACCGTTTGAAACCGTTACCAGTTGGTGTAAAGTTATTCTTTTTACCGAAAACATTACCTTCCTAGAACGAAAACCGCTGTAACGAGTATTATGCTTAGTGCTCACAGAAACAACTTAGGTGCGATCCCACCTTCTTTGAGAGTGGAAAGGCTAAATGAATAGCTTCACCTATCATGTTATTCCGATAGTCAAACCTGGTATTACGGTAGTCCATCCGCTGTACACTATTGGGAATGGACACCTTAATTCACGGTTTGAATATTGAAGTACAGAGTCTAACCCTTGTAGTACGATACCAATTAGTATAGTGTCATTAAGTTTTACCGAAAACCTTACCCTCCGAGAATGTAACCCGCTGCATCGAGAATATAACTTCGTGGTCAGTGATACAAATTAGTTTACATTTTAGTGGCGGGCATCTAAACTTCACATAGGGATTAGCAGATCTGGTGTCTATCCGTTCGAGAACGTTACTACCTTCTTTGAGATTCGAACGGCTAAGTCAATGTCTTCAAATATCCTGTGCTTCCGAGAGTCATAACAGATATGCCTGGAGTAAATCAGCTGAACGGTATTGGCAATAGACACCATAATACACGGTATGAATATTATAGGAGACCGCCAAACCGTTGTAGAACGTGACCTATTGCTATAGGATCAATCTCATTACAGATAGCCCTACCTTGTTAGAAGCTAAGCCGCTGTATCGAGAGTATAACATCGTGTTCAGGGGATAGAATTAGTTAACATTTTAGTGCCGTAAACTTAAATTCATGTATGCATTCAAAATTCGAGGGTCAACCGTTTGAGAAGGTTACCACCTTCTGTGGTGTCAAATGATCTAAGTATATAGCTTGACATATCATGTTATTCCGAGAGACAAACCAGGTATTGCGGGAGAAATTGGGCTGAACAGTACTGGCAATCGACCCCGTAATTCAAGGTATGAATAAATAAACTACGGAGTCAGACCACCCGAGATCGTTACCAATTGGTATTACGTCAAACCGTATACCATACCTTCCGAAAACATAGCCCGCTGTATCTCCGGTATAACTCCGTGTTCAGAGAAGCAAATTAGTATACATTTTATTGTCGCGCAGATTAATATCATGTATGAAAATATCACCGAATCCCAAACCGTTCGAGAGCGTAACCCCCTTGAACGAGATTCGTACGACTAAGTCAATAACTTCACTTTTCCCGTTATTCCGAGAGACAAACAAGGTATTCAGGGAATATACCCCCTATACAGCATTTGCATCAGACACCCTAATTCAAAGAATAAATATTAAAGTGCACAGTCAAACCTTTGTACATCGTTACCTATTAGTATGCAGTTAAACGTTTTACCGGATACCTTACCCTTCGAGAACCGCCGTAGGTAGTGTCTTGCTTATTGTTCACGGAAACAAATTATTTTAGCAGGCGGACATGATATTTTCTTGTATGTATAGCAAAATCGAAATTCAGTCCGTTCGATAACATTACCACCGTCTTTGAGAGTCGAACGTCTAAGTGACCAGCTTTTACATATAATGTGATACCGAGAGTGAAACCAAGTACTCCGGGAGTCTATCCGCTGCACAGTATTGGTAGTTGACACCTTAATTCACGACTCGAATAATAGGGTAGAGCGTAAAACTGCTGTAAACTTCACCTACTCGTATAGAATCAAACTCTTTACCGAAGGTCTTAGATCCCCAGTTGTCCAACCCTCTGTAGGTTATGCCTTGCTTAGTGTTCATGGAAACATATAATTTGGCATTTTAGAGGCGCGAACCTTAATATCCTGTTTGAAATAGAAGATCGAGTGTCAGACCGATCGGGAGCGCTATCACCTTAGTTGAGGATCGAACCGCTTTGTTAATAAGTTCCCATGTCCTATGATTCCTAGAGTCGAACCACGTATTCTGGGCGTAAATCCGATGAACAGTAATGGCATTAGACACCTTAGTTCACGATTTGAATACTAATATAGAGCGTCAAAGCGTTTGAGATCATTGCTGATTGGTATAAGGTCAATCAAATTTCCAGTGGCCTTACCTTCGGAGAAGCAATCTCGCCGTTTCTAGAGTATAACTGCGTGTTCCGAAAAAGGAATTAGTCCTCATTTTCGTGACGAACACTGTAACTACATGTATGGATTAAGTGATCGAGGGTCAAACCTTTCTGGATTAATACCACCTTCTGTGAGAGGCCAACGGCTAAGGAATCAGCTTCACATTCCCTGTGATTCCGAAAGTCAATCCAGGTATTCCGGGAGTAAGTCTGCTCAGCAATATTGGCAGTACGCACGTAAGACTCCGTTTGACTATTAAAATAGAGCGTAAACCCGTGCGAGAACGATACCGCCGTCTGTGAGAGACGATCGACTAAGTCAATAGCTTCACCTATTCTGTGATTCCGAAAGTCAAGCCGGATATCCCGAGAGTAAGTGTGCTGTGCAGTATTGGCAATGGATACCTGAATTCGCGAATTGAATGTTAAAATAGAGCGTCACATCGTGTGAGAACGTTACTAATTCCTATGAAGTCAAAAGTTTTACAGCGTGTCTTACCTGTCCGGAAAGCTAACCCGCCATATCGAGAGTATAGCTACGTGTATAGGGAAACATATTAGTATACAACTTAGTGTCGTCAACTTAAATTCATGTATGGATTAGAAGATCGAGACGCAAACCTTAATTCACGGTTTGAATATGAAAGCAGCCCTTCATGCCGTTGTAGAACATTACCTACTCGTGTAGGGTCAAACTTCTTGTAGAATACCATACCCTCCGCAATAGTAACCCGCTGTATCGTGAGTATATCACTTCGTTCAGAGGTACGAACCGGTATACATTATAGTGTCGAGCACCCTAATTTCTTGCAGGAACAAAAGATCGAGCGTCGAACGGTTCGAGAACGTTACCACCCTCTGTGAGATTCGAACGGCTATGTCAATCGCTTCACCTATCCAGTTATTAGGCGCGTCGAAACAGGTATTCCAGAAGTAAATCCGCTGAAGAGTATTAGCAATACATACGTTAATTCTCCGTATGACTTTAATATAGAGAGTCAAGCCGTTGGCGGACATTAACAATTGGTATAAAGACATTAATTGTACTCAATACATTTCCTTCCGAGAACACAGCCCGCAGTAGCGATTGTCTTGCTTAGTTTTCGGAGGAACAAATGAGTAGAAATTTTAGAAGATCTACCAGTAATTTTCATCAACGAATAGCATAATGGAGATTCAAACAGTTCGAGAGCGTGACTACCTTCCTTGTGGGCCGAACGGCGAATTTAATTGCTACACCTATCGTGTGATTCTGAAGGTCAAACCAGATAATCCGGGAGAAAATTCGAGTTACTGTATTGGCAATAGACACCTCAATTCACGGTTTGAATAATAAAGCAAGCGGTCAAGTCGTTATAGAACATTACCTATGCTTGTAGGGTTAAATTTCTTACAGATCGACTTACCCTTAGAAAAACGTCCGCTTGACAGAATTCGCAATGGACACCTTAATTCACGGTCTGAATATTAACGTACAGTATCAAAGCGTTGTAATACGTTACCAATTGGTACAGAGTCAAACATTTTACCGATTGCCTTACCTTCGAAGAACCTATCCCGCTATATCGAAAGTATAACTTCGTGTACAGAGAAACAAATTATTACACAATTTAGTGTCGGTCACCTTAATTTCATGTACTAATTAGAAGGTCGAGGGTTGAACCCTTAATGAAAGGTACCACCTTCTTATAGAATTACTCATCGAAGTCAATAGCATCACATATTCTGCGATTCCGAAAGTCAAACCGTGTATTCCGGGAGTAAATCAGCTGAATAATATTGGCATTAGATGTCTTCATTCACGGTTTATATATTAGCGTAATGCGTCGGACGGTTGCAGAACGATACCTATTCGTATGGAGTTTAACATTTTACCGATGGCCTTACCATCCGAGAAGCTAACCCGCTGTAGAGGGACTGTAATTTCATGCTCAGAGCAGAAGTTAGTATAAATTTTAGTGACAGGCATCTGAATTTCATGTATGCATAAGAAGATCGGGTGTATCACCGTTCGAAAATGTTACCTCCTTCATTGAGGGTCGCATAGCTAAGGCAATAGCTTCAACTATCCTGTGATTCCGAGAGCAAAACCAGTCATTGCGGGAGTAAATCTACCGAATTACATAGGCAGTTGACAACATTCTACACGGCATGAACATATAAGTGGATAGTCAAACTGTCGGAGATTAATACCAATTTGTATAGAGTCACTCTTTTCACTGAAGACATTACGTTCCGTGATCTCAGCCCGGTGTATCCACAGTATAACTTCGTATTTCGGGAAACACATTATTATACATTTAAATGGCAGCTCAATAATATTCATGTCAAACGGTTCGAGGATGCTACCACTACCTTTGAGAGTCGAACGGCTAAATTAATGGCTTTCTCTATCCTATGAGTCCGGGAGTCCATCCCAGTACTCCGAGTGTAAATTAGCTGAACAGTATTGGCAATAGACACCATAGTTCACAGTATGAATACTAAAGCAGAGATTCAGTCCGTCGGCGAACATTGCTAATTTGTATAAAGTCATTCCTTTTACCGAATACATAGCCTTCCGATAAGCTATCCCTCTGAAGCCAGCGTCTTGCTTATAGTTCATTGAAACATATTAGTTGACATGTTAGCGAGAAGCACGACATATTCATGAATAAATATCGTAATCGAGAGATAAACCGATCGAGAACGCTGCCATCTTGTTTGAAGCTCGTAAGGCTCAGTCAATAGATTTTCCTCTCCTGCAATTACTGGAGTCAAACCAAGTACCCCGGGAGTCTTTCCGCTGATCGGTATTGGCAATAGACTCCTTATGTCAAGGTTTCAATATTAAAATTGAGCGTCATGCAGTTTGTCAACGTTACCAATTGCTATTAAGACGAACGTTTTACCGAAGGTCTTACCTTCCTAGAACCTCACCGGCTTCATCGAGGATATAACTTCGATCTCAGCGAAAGAAATTAGTTTTCATTTCAGTGACGAGCACCCTAGTTTCATGTATGAATTGGATGGTGGAGTGTCAAACCGCTCGAGAACGTTGCCACATTGAGAGAGAGACGAACGTTTACGTCAATAGTTTCACTTACCGTGTGATTCGGAGAGTCAAACCAAGTATATCATAAGTATATCCGACGAACAGTATTGGCAGTGGACACATTAATTCACGGTTTGTATATTAGCGTTAAGCGTCAAACCCTTGCAGATGACACCTTTTCGTATAGAGTCAAACTTTTTGCATAAGGCCTTACCCTCCGAAAAACTAAGCCGATGTATAGAGTGTACAACTTCGTCATAATAGAAGCAAATTAGTATACATATAAGTGACGGGAACTTTAATTTCATGTATGAATTAGGAGGTCGAGTGTCAAACCATTCGAGAACGTTACCACCTTGTTTCAGAGACGAACGGCTAAGTTAATATGTGCACATATCCTGCGATTCCGAGAATGATACCAGGTATTCCGGGAGAAAATCAGCTGTACAGTATTGTGACTAGTCACATTACTTCACGTTATGAATATTATATCACAGAGTCAAGCCATTGTAGATGGATACCTATTGGTATAGAGTCAAACTTCATATCGACGGCCTTACCTGCCGAGAACATACCCCGCTGTATTGAGAGTATAACTTCGAGTTCAGGGATACAAATTAGTATACATTTTAGTGACAGGCACCTGAATTTCATGTACGGATAAGAAGGTCGAGGGTCAGACCGTTCACGATCTTTACCAACCTTTCTGAGAGCCGAACGGCTAAGTCAATAGCTTCATCTATCCTGTGATTCTGCGAGACCAACCAAACAATCTGAGAGTAAATCCGCTGAACGGTATTGGCAATACACGCGTTACTTCACGGCATTAAATTAAAGAAGAGAGTCAAGCCATAGGGGAACACTACCAATTGGTATAACGTCATTAAATTTATGCAATAGCTTTCCTTCTGAGAACCCAACTGCTGTAGCGATTGTCTTGCTTAGATTTCACAGGTACAAATGTGTAGACATTTCAGATGGTGGACACCATGTTTTCACGTATGAATAGGAGGATCGAGAATCAAACCGTCCGGGATCGTTCCCATCTACATCGAGAGTCGTACTGCTAAATTAATAGCATAGTTTATCCTGTGATTCGGAGAGTAAAACGAGGTATTCCTGGAGTAAGTCCTCTGAACAGTATTGGCAATTGACTCATTAATTCACGGTTTGAATATTGAGGGAAAGCGTCAAACTGTTTGGGAATGTTATAAATTGTTATAAAGTCGAACGTTTCACCCATGGCCTTATATACAGAGAACATATACCGCTGTATCGAGATTATAACTTCTTGTTCAAGGAAGCAAATTAGTATATATTTTAGTGACGGCACTCTTAATTTCGTGTGTGAACCAGAAGATCGACTGTCAAACCGTTCGAGAAAGTTAGCAACTTCCTTGAGAGTAGAAAGACTAAGTCAATAACATCACCTACCATGTGATTCCGAAAGTCAAACCTAGTATTCTGGGAGTAAATCCGCTGAATGGTATTGGCAACAGACTCATTGACTTACGGCATGAGTATTAAATTATTGCGTCAAATCGTCGGTGAACATTACCAATTGATATAAAATCATTCTTTTTTACCGAATACGTTATAAAGTGATTATTCTACCGATTACAATACCTTCGAGAATTTAACCCGCAGCACGGAGTGTTTTTCCAAGTGTTCACGGAACCAAGTTAGAAGACATTTTAGCAGATGGACACATTTTTTTCAACTATGGATAGCAAGATGAAGGGTGAAACCGTTCGGGAACGATTACACACATTTTTGATAGTCGCACAGCGACGTCAACAGCATCACCTATCCTGCGATTCCGAGATTCTGTCCAGATATTCCAGGTATAAATGACCGTATCGTCATTAGAAATCCTACTTCCCGATATAAACATTAAAGTTCAGGGTCACACAGTTGTGCAAAGTTACCTATTGGTATAGAGTCCAATATTTCACCGAAGGCTGTACCTTCCGAGAAGCTTACCTGTGGTACCGAAAGCATGACATCGCGGTCAGAGAAGCAAAATAGTGTAAAAGTTAGTGGCTGGCATCTTAATTTCATCTATGAAGATCGAGGGTCATTCCGTTCGAGGACGTTAGCACATTCTTTGAGAGTCGAACGGCAAAGTCAATAGCATCGCCCATACCGTGGTTTCGCGATTCAAACCAGGCATTCCGGGAGTATGTACACTGACCGGAATTGGCAATTGTATTGGCAATGTGCAGAATAAAACCATTGCAGAAGGTTACCTATTGGTAGAGTGTCACATCTTATACCGGGGTCCTTACTTTCCGCGAACCTCATCCGCTGCACCGAGAGTATAACTATGTTTTCAGAGATACAAATTAGTATATATCCAATTGTCACGCACCTTAATTACATGTATGATGTAGAAGATCGAGCGTCAAGCCGTTTGCCTACGTTACTACCTTCCTTGAGTGTCGAACCGCTAACTCTTCAGCTCCACCTATCTTTTGATTCCGAAAGTCAATTCAGGCATTCAGAGAGTTAGTCAGCTGAACAGTATTGGTATTAGGCACCTTAATCCACGGATCGAATATTAATATGGAGCGTCAAACCGCTTGGGAGCGTTACCAATTCCTTTAAAGTCAATCGTTTTCCCGAACAACATTCCTTCCGCGAACCTCACCCGCTGCATCGAGAGTATAACATCGTGACCGGAGATAGAAATTAGTATTCATTTCAGTGTCGGGCACTCTAGTTTCATGTCTGATTTGGAAGATCGAAGGTCATCCGTCGGAAAACGGGACCACACTTTTCGAGAATCGAACTCCAGAGTCAATTGCTACACCTACACTGTGCTTTCGAAGGTCAGACCCGGTATTCTTGAACTCCGCCCGCTGTACTGCAATGGCAGTGGACACTTTAGTTCGCGGTATGAGTACTATTGCAGAGAGTCAAAACGTCGGAGTATAATAACATTTGGTATTGTGTCAAACTTTTAACGAAATGCCTTATGTTCCGAGAGCTTATCCCGCTGTATCAAGAGCATATCTTCGTGTTGAGAGAAGTAAATTAGTGTAAATTTTAGTGGCGGAATCTTAATTTCATGTATCAATTAAAAGATCGCGTGTCAATCCTCTCGAGAACGTTACCACCTTCTTCGGGAATCGCAGATCTATGACAATAGCATCTGCTGTCCTGAGATCCCGAGAGCCACACCACATATATCAGGAGAAAATCGGGTATACGGTATTAGCTTTAGACTCCACATTTCAGGGTATAGACATTAAGTTATAGTGTCATACCGCAGTAGAATTGTTACCGATTGGTATAGAGTCAGACTTGTTACCGGAGGCCGTACTTTCGGAGAACTTACCCCTTGTATTGGGAGTATAACATTGTCTCCAGAGAAACAAATCAGAAAACATTATAACGACGGGCGCGCTAATCTAAACTATCAATTAGAAGATCGAGTATCAAACCGATCGTAAGTGTCACCAGCTTCTTCGAGAGTCGAACGCCTGCGTCATTGGCTTCACCTGCCCTGTGATTCCGAGAGTCACGACTGGTATTCCAGGAGTAAATCCAC
>NIJG01000899.1:20746-38307 GCA_002201625.1 Euglossa dilemma | reverse complement strand
ATAATAAAGTTGAACTCGAAACTTTTAATAAAAATTTGGAAAATAGTGATTTAAACCATGGTAGGTTTAGTGTTAAAATCAAAATTTGTTAGCTAAAGTACTCCCATAGAATAATTCGCGAGCCACGGTGTACATATCTCATCCACCAATAATTTACGACTCTAATATTTCCATGATCGACTTAATTACGTTACGAAACTAACCTCTTCTTTCACGCCATAAATCACGCGGGAAATTTAAAAATTCCCGGCGCTGCTCGAGTTCCGGCTGAAAAATAAAGAAGAGGCGGAATAACACGTTCGAGGGCTGATTACTCTCGGTTCGGGTGGCGGGAAAAATATTTGAATACGCTCGTGGCTTATCGTCGACTTTTCACCCCTTCGCGATATTACCGAAGGGTTGAAGGGGCGAAGTGGCAGAAGACGGACAACCGGATGGATTTACGGCGACCGATTTGTCCGGGAAAGTTGCTGGTCTCTTGGCACCGGCCACGCTCGCCGGCAGCGCCTCTAATGGACGCTTTCTGAAATAACGAGCAAACAAGAGCGGAGAATGCATTTGCTTTTATGGCCGCCATCTGTCGTGCGAGCCGGCGACTATTTTTATTGAAAATTTCCCGCTTTGAGGAGGCCACCGGCGTAGATACAGTTTAATAAAAGTTGGCCAATCCTCGGCTTTCGCTGCGACACCGACGATCAGATGATGAATTCTTTCTATTCTAACCTAAAGTTAGGTTAGGAACAGCTTCTCTTTCGGCTGTTTTCGTGGGCTCGTGTCTCAGACTTTTTACATCCTTGATATTTCATTTTGTTCCGTTTCGATCTTTTATGATAGGTGAATTATGTTCTTGTTTATGAGATTTGTATAGGGTAAAGAATTTGGCGATAATGCGAGGTGGTGTAGAAAGAAACAGGTTATTAATTATGTCATTTCTGGGGTAAATTCACGGTTCAGGCTATTTGTTATTAAAGGTAAATTGAATAATTTGTGTAATTTTTGAAAATTGTAATTATATTTGTGGACTGATGGTCCAATGCTGTAGTACTATAGGCTTAAATTGTATTTAAAATTGAAATGGCTTAATTCTTCTGTGTTTATTACAATAGTGTAGAAGTAAAATCATATCAATTAATTCTGTAAAATTCAAACTTATATATGCTTAAAACATTAAAATATATTAAGTCTAGCTGTTATCGTAGGCTCGTGTTTTTGACTTTTTACATCCTTGATATTTCATTTTGTTCCGTTTCGATCTTTTATGTTAGGTGAATTATATTCTCGTTTATGAGATTTGTATAGGGTAAAGAATTTTCTGATGATGTGAGGTATAGTAGCTTTCAGGAAGAAAGAGATTATTAATTATGTTATTTCTGGTGTAAATTCGCGGTTCTGGCTATTTGTTATTAAAGGTAAATTAAATAATTTGTGTACTTTTTGAAAATTTTAATTATATTTGTGGTTCGATGGTCCAATGCTGTAGTATTATCGGCTTAAATTGTATTTACAATTGAAATGGTCTAATTCTTCTGTGTTTATTACAATAACGTAGAATTAAAATTATATTAAATAATTCTTTAAAATTCAAAATTGTATATACTTAAAACATTAAAATATATTTAGTTTAGCTGTTATCGTGGGCTCGTGTTTCTGATTTTTTACAAGTTTGATATTTCAGTTTGTTTCGTTTCGATCTTTTATGTTACGTGAATTATATTCTTGTTTATGAGATTTTTATGGGGTAAAGAATTTTCTGATGATGTGAGGTGGAGTAGGTTTTAGGAAGAAACAGATTATTAATTATGTTATTTCTGGTGTAAATTCGCGGTTCTGGCTATTTGTTATTAAAGGTAATTAAATAATTTGTGTATTTTTCGAAAATTGTAATTATATTCGTGGTTCGATGATCTAATGCTGTAGTACTATAGGCTTAAATTGTATTTAAAATTCAAATGGTTTAATTCTTCTATGTTTATTACACTAGTGTAGAATTAAAATTATATTAATTATATTACATTAATTAATTCTGTAAAATTCAAAAGTTCATCTGCTTAAAACATTAAAATATATTTATTTTAGCTATTATCGAGTTAGACTTTTTACATTCTTGATATTACTTGTAATTCGATCTTTTACGTTAGATGTATTATGATTTTATTGATAGAATTTTCATCAGGTAAAGAATTTCGAGTTAATGCTTGATGAAGTAGGTTTCAGGAAGAAACAGATTATTAATTATGTCATTTCTGATGTGAATTCGCGGTTTAGATTACTTGTATTGACAGCGAATTAAATAATTTATGTACTTTTTGTAAATTCTAATTATATTTGTGGTTTGTTGGTATATGTATATGTATGAGATATGAGATAAACAGATTAAAAGGCTTGATTACTTTTTAATATATTATTTATAATACCATGACAGTAATATAATATTACAATATCTTTATCTGATGCAAAATTTTTCCTTTATAATTCTTCTTCTTTTTTTACGTTTCATTTATCTGCTTTTCATACTGGAATTATCTTCATCCTCCGATTCCAAGATTATTCTTTCGTTTATATTCGCGGATTTTATTTCCGTGTGAATTCATTCAAAATTAAATAAAATAAATATTTTCGATTATCATAAAATAATATTCATTTATTGTTTATTCCTACTTGTATCGCTATTTGATGTTAATACGAAATTATCAATTTTCGGAGGAAAATAAAATAAATAATCTAAAATAGATATTTTAGACGCGTGAAATAAAAGAAATGTAGCCAATGAGTATGACTACCTGTTGCCAATTTTAAATTGAACAAAGCATTGACATTTTTTTCAGATATTAAATATTGACTGGTTGTAAATGAAAAGTTTGCGCTAAATTAGGCATAGATTACGTAATAATTTTTCTTTTTAAAATGACACTATTATTATAATATACTATTGATGCGAATGCTTACTGATGATTTCAATGGTACCAGTATGATAATAAATTATTTTCAAAATAAATCATATAACATAATAGTAATTTCCATGTGAAAGAACGCTATCGCTATTTTGTTTTACGATATTTTTAAATATTTCGTAAAAATTCGCAGTACTTTGTATTTTATTTCAAACTCGTTCTCTTTTGCAATAACGTTGAATTATTGTCCCAAATAAATGCGCGACACTCCGTTAACAAAATTACCTAAATATAGTAAAGCTTGGTGAAAAAAGAGCCTGAAGAACATCTAGTAAACCCATTTAGTTCCCCGTTTAATTACCCCGAGATAAGCGTACTATGATTTATCGAGCACCAAGCAGCTATTCGAAGCTTCAGCTCCCAGCTGCGCGATATAAAATTATAAATCTCGTATCCGGCGTTTCGCTGTGAAAAAAGCTGAAGACTGTCGCTAATTACCCGGAACGTAGTTCCGTCGATAAAATTTGAAATTTCTTATCTGAGCGTGACGTCTGGCGGCCTTGGCAACGTAATACACGGGTAAACGGGGGTTAGGTTAACCAGGAAATTGCCTCTCGACCTGCAGACAGGTGTTTCCTGTCAGTCAGCAATGTCTCTGATGATTCCTAATCGCGTCGGCAACATTTCCGATTAAGTTCACAGACTGTCGGCTTCCGATATCGATTTTATAGTCGATATTATGCAGCGTGATCAATCGGTGAGTTGCATTATTCCTCGTTGACACGCTACAATTTATCCTGCTTCCAATTTTACAGGATTGCATTGCTTTCACGATAAGAAATTCTATTTTCTCGAAGGAATTATTGTACGACGTATCTGAGACAATTTAGTGATTACTAACGCAAAGTCTGCGTAGATGGCGCTGACAATTTTGGGTTCAAAGGAATTTTGAATGCTGTGACAAAGATCTGTCATGAAAGAAATTTCAATTTTGAATTAAAATTTGAATCAAAGTTGAGTGCAGTCTCTCAGTACGTTACTAAGTCTGAATCAAAAGACGAATTTTTGGGAATTTCTTTCATAGAAACCACGGGACTTTTTGACACGAGGTTTTCAGTTTCTTGTTTTCTTATGTTTTGAGAATACTCGTAATTTTTTCTGGTACAGAATAAAGAAAATTGTACGAATTATACGATAATACATGCAGGCAGGTTTAATGATGATGTATACTGATGTTTGATATGATAGTTATTGTTTTGTTCATCGAAAATGGAAAAATCAAAAGGTATTTGGATTAGTTGAGATATAGTTGTAATCTAAGTTACGAGAATTAAAAAATCTCGAAATTTAAAAATGTTATTATACTTTGAATTTTTAATACTTGTTTTATTCTCCTTCTTTTGCTTTCGAAATTTAAAAAAATGTATATAAATACGTCGGATCTTAAAATTCATAGTTTAAACTATATAGGCATATCTATTGAAGATACAATTCAAATTTGAAGCTAATTCGTCGATTAGAATTTGAGATATCGTGTTAGACAGTTCGGTCTAAAACAAATATTAATTTATGTATGAAAATGATATTAAATCTGTTAATAAGATTATTTAATATTTCGAGACCTTCTTTGCAATATATTAACGAAGCAAGTGTAATATAAACGGGGAAAAGAATTAAATTCTTGAATCCTTCTGAAACAATGCCAATGTCATTAATAATACGTATTAAAACACTGGAAGTTTATTGTGATCTGTGGTTATGGTGTTAAAAGTAATCTTTCGAGTTAGGTATGAAAAATGAATTAGGCAGAGTGATTACGGCAGTATGTTCTCGTGAAGTTATTTAACGTATTTAAAAGTTTGTTTCGAACAAGTAAGTTATCAGTAATTCAATATAGCAATTTCGAGTCTCTTGTAGTATCGCCTGTTATAGCGTTTTATTCAATTTACTACTAAGTTATTATGCAGCTAGAGGTATATATACCGTCAATCTTTTCTTTCTCATTAAAATATCAGTGTACGAATTTTCATTGACATGTACGAATTTTGTAAGAAAGTAGAATTAACTAAATACATTAGAAATTACTTAAAAACTTTTATCTCCAATTTTCAACTTTGGTTTGCATATAATTTAAAATATATAACAATTTGAAAATTTTTATTTGAATTTTGAACCTACTTTAAATATAATTTACATACGACTCATTACTATTACTAAGAATATTATTATTATAGCTTACATTTAGTTTAAATATTACTTTACATGTGTGTAATTTAAATACAATCTATAACAACTAATATTATTATTATTATTCTACAATTATGTAAAGGTATGTCAAATTCTGCAATTGGATACACATATATAGGTAATTTTCAAATTCAATATACCTAAACTTTAAAAATATTTTATATTATGAAAATTAGTATGTACACGTTCAATATCATAATATAATTTATACATAATTGGAATGCGATTTCTTATTATAATAATAATGACAATATTATTCGAATTTCGAGTGTAATTTTAATTCAGAAATTAAATATAGAAGACATACGGAGAACCCAAAATTCCTCGAATATCCTAAAACGTGAGGGGTTAATCAGCTGACAGTTAATTAAGCCGTCAACGACGACACGGAAGAAACTTCAATAAATCGTGGCAAGTCCAGGTGAAAGAGACCGTGAAAACTAGATTCCTTGGTGCAGCAGCGATTAGAATGCAAGCAGAACGTAATTACGATTTGCCATCGCTGCTTACAGGGCTCGTAAATAAATTCCAAGATGGAAGTCCTCTGAATTTACGTAGTTTCCATTTATTAGACAAAATTAATTTAACCAGCAGCCTGTCACGCGTCTCTGTTAATTAGTTGTTGGGAAAGGGTGCACTCGAATGCGTGTATTTCGAGTGACTTCTGCATGTGCTAATAAACATCTTGCAAATGCGATAATTATTATGCCATAAGGGATATGAAGTATACTTTATTTTCAGAAGCAGCTCGGCCGTTGGAAATGTTGCGAAACCGAGAGGCGAAGTAAATTAGAATTAAATGCGATTATTAATGTCGGACGCGAGATGTTTTATTATGCGAAATCTAATGAGAATTAATATTTCGCTTTGTTTTGCTCGCGAAGCTGCGTGATAAATTTATGACAACAAACTGCGAGATGAGTGATACAAAGAATAATATTATCGATTGCTTATTACTTTCTGTACGTGATGTGTATGTTGTTGCACTTGCACGATTATTCTATAATAATCTTTAATACAGCGATTTAATTGAATTTTCATTTATAATTTGATTCGCCGAACTTAATTTTGCATTTAATAACAGTGAGTAACTAGTTTAAATTATACAGATGAATATCTAAAGTAAAACGCTATTGACATCCATCTGTTTAAAATTTTTTATTTATTACTGTTCGATAATGATTTAAAGCATAACGAATAAACGAGTTTAGCGACGTCGTATAATAATTTTAAATTTCATAATTGAAGAGGATCTATGGAAACGGAGCAAATTGATTTATTAAATTCAACTCGATATTAGCTGCCTTTAAATAATTTATTGAGGTCATGGAAATTAATATGAGCGAGGAAAAATAATTAATATTTATATTTCATGAATTTCTTACTAGTGCAATTTCCAAAATTATTCTAATTAAATCTATTTGCATTCAAATATAAATATACAGATATAAATATGTAAAAATATATTTAATGAAATATATTATAGTATATGCAGTAAAAAAAAATAGCACGTATGATGTCCACGGTACAATTATAATACAAATATAATCCATGGTGGCGCTAGTGAGTTATTGGCATACGGTGTTAGGTTTGTCCTTACATCACAAGATGTTTCAATAATTTATTTTAACTATTTCGAAATATCCAAGTCGTACAAATCCATAATTATTCAATAATTAATCAGCATATTTCACTTGTTACCAACAACAAATATTATATAGAAATACATAACCTATACAACACTGAACTTTTTACTCGCTTCATGTACGTAATATTTTATTTTGCAGTTTCGATTGTAACAAATAAAGAAAAGGAATATTTTTCAAATATTATATAGTTATAGCTACAAAGTCAGAATATCTTAAACTATTCTATATTTCCCATTTAGAATGTTTCTCTTGTACATCGAGCAAAAAGTATTGGAAAAATGTTTAAATTATTAACTTGTTTAATGAATAGAGTATCCCTATAACGTATTAACAGACATATTCGAAACTTCGTTTAAACGAGGTTTATTCAATTGACGCGATGGTATGAGTCTATTAGTGCGGTATCTGGCCACTCTGAAACGTCGTTAATCGACTCTGATCAAGTGCAATCGAGTGCACATCGCACACATCGGTTCACGTCGAATTAAACGTTCCTCTGTGGCAAGATATTCCGAGAATAAGATTAACGAGAAGCAAACACGAAGTGAAATTAGGACGTTTTAACAGCTAGAGGTGTTCGAATTTACATTGCGTTCTGAACTTCCAAACTTAATTACCAGCCACTCGAATCAGGAACTCGCGCGAAGCGAAATTTCCCTTTCTTTTTACCGCCAAGGAATTTCCGCGTGAAAGC
Organism: Euglossa dilemma; assembly: GCA_002201625.1. Taxonomy (NCBI): domain Eukaryota; kingdom Metazoa; phylum Arthropoda; class Insecta; order Hymenoptera; family Apidae; genus Euglossa; species Euglossa dilemma. The sequence goes on along the minus strand of NIJG01000899.1, from coordinate 30,826 downwards.
TGCAATCTTGTTCCCTGCTAAGCACTTCCGTTTCTCCTTATACACCTTCTTTTCGTTTTTCTTCGAAATTTTAATCACGCGAGACTGGATTTAAGACCGATTAAGATCAGTTCGATGCTCTTAGATCTTTAATGACACGTTTGCGAAAATTGCCAACGTTCGAAATTGCTCGCAGACACCTTCACACTGCGTCTTGAGAAAGGAGCTTGGATAGTAAGAGGTAATAACTAGGAATAATCGTGAAATATTAATTTTGAAAATCGACCCAGGTGGATAGAGCCAGGAAAATTCTGTTATATCGTATTTTAATATAGAATCCGTGAAAAACGACGAGGTATTAAAGTAGCTATGGTACTGTATCGATGAGAAGCCATATTTAATAATTGTCATGATCGAATTTAGTCTGAGAGATAAGCCAAAGATAAGAGAGCAAGTTCGATGGTGACTCTTTGGGCTAAACCAGATCACCATACCTCAAGTAGTTCCGGTAAGTCACTCACAGCCACTGCCCTTTGTGAGCCTAAGTAGCCATAACTCAAGCTACAGGCTATATCACTTGGTAATATCCTGGTAATAAATTAAATCAGCGAAGATAATCCAGATGGACTCGCTTCAGGACCTATAGGTTGGCTAAAGGCCGATATCATAATGAAGAGTTTAACGTTTAGATGCAGCCTGTCCTAGCTCCTCGTCCTTGGCTCGCACGACAGTGCTTCTCGTAATTGATCGAGTGCCTGTCGATAAGTTACCGATTGAATTTAGAACCATTATTGTCGTTGAGAAAAAAAATATTCCATTCAGGTCAAAATTCATTTGTCTATCATCTTTTGTTTCGATTATTCACCATTTCCATTGAAATAAATGGAATTAAAACTCGAGTCAGAGTCTGAAATTGATTTGCGCGTGTTAATTTTTTGAAATTACTTGGTTAATTATTTGGAATTATTTGGTGTCGTTTTATTGTCCTTGTAGATTTGTTAGAATAATTTAAAGGATTGAGTTTTACATATTTCTCAAATGAAATTTTCTTTTTATTGATTGTCCTGTTATTGTTTAACTAACTTCTGTTTTATATTTGTAGTTCATTAATGGGAAATTATATTTATCTACATTAATTACATAATTATGATAATGTGACGTCACTCTGATTCTATATTATATTATACTACATAGTATTATAGAGTACTATATCACAGTGGTATATAATGCAATATATATTACTATATCAATGTAATATATAGTATACTGTATACTACGTAATATAGCTATAAGTATGATAGTTTTATATATAATTAGTAATCGTATTAATTATATTAATACTAATAACAACATTAACATTATATGTAATTAGTAATAGCATTATATATAATAATAATATGTTATAGTATATTGTATAAATACTATACTAATATACTATACTGTATAAGTACTATACTAAGTATAGTATAAGTACTACATAGACATTAAATGAATTTTCCAAATACTTTTTAAAACCAAAGCGGAACAAAATTTAATATCGTAGGATACAAAATTCACAATTCAATCCTTTCCATATTCTTTCATACTAATTTATACAAAACATAAATTCACGGTACAATTGAAAGCATGGTCATTTAAAATTACACCAGATCAACAATGAAATTCAACATTTGCTTTCCGTGAAAAGATTGATATGTTAAAAATTCATATTTTTCAATTCTTTCATGCTAATTTATACAAAACATAAATTCACGGTACAATCGAAAGCACGTACATTTAAAATTACACCAGATCAACAGTGAAATTCAACATTTGCTTTCCACGAAAAGATTGATATGTTAAAAATTCATATTTTTCAATTCTTTTATATTAATTTATACAAAACATAAATTCACGGTACAATTGAAAGCATGGACATTTAAAATTACACCAGATGGACGATGAAATTCAAAATTTGCTTTCTATAAGAAGATTGATATGTTAAAAATTCATATTTTTTAATTCTTTCATACTAATTTATACAAAACATAAATTCACGATACAATTGAATCTATGGACATTTGAAATTACACCAGATCAACAATGAAATTCAACATTTGCTTTCCACGAAAAGATTGATATGTTAAAATTTTATATTTTTCAATTCTTTTATACTAATTTATACAAAACATAAATTCACGGTACAATCGAAAGCACGTACATTTAAAATTACACCAGATGGACGATGAAATTGAAAATTTCCATTCCATGAGAAGATTGAGATGTCAAAAATTCGTATTTTTCAATAACAATGAACAGCAGATGCCTTACCTGTCTCGGGTGCTCGGAACAACTGGAAATTCAAACGATCCAGGTCAGCGGAGTCTCGCAGCAATTGAAGCTTGCCGTGATTTTTCATGATTGTAGAGGATCATGTATGCGTTCTTGCCCGGCCTCGTAAGGCACAGAACGCGATGCTCCCTTATGTACACCTAAGCATAGGCGTGCTTGTAAAATGATACAGCTGTTCAGCACGGGGCTACGAGAACTGATGTGCGCGTACACAAAGGCCAAGATCTATGTAGTACACATATACTCTCCTAACAATGCGTACATAATAGATACGCGGTCGTCTGTGAACGCATAAATCTTACGTGTACGTACACCCATGCAATCCCACTGGTATAGACAGAGTTGTGGGCCTCGACCCTTTTAGTATATTCCTGTAATATAAATTATAATTCGTTTTGTTACATAGACAGTTTGTTTATCCTGTCTGTCAGAATCGTGGTCATCTAGACACTTCTCGTTCCAGGATTTTATTTTTTTATCGAATAAACTGTATAATGTGTGAAGGTTACTCGTGTGGATGGTCTGTTGATAGTTGAGTGTTTAAAACAATTGGGAATGATGTCTTTTGAATCACTTGACAGGTTACTGTTGAATTGAGAATCCAAATGTTAGGTGAGGGAGTTTTGAGATGGATTGTTAGGGAATTGTTAGCTCACTAGACTTAGATTGGCAGTAATGATGTTACTGGTTATAGGTTGGATGATAGGAGTTCATGGTCCGTGAATGGACTCATGTCAAGTCCCTCTATGAAAATTGTGAGAGTGTATAAGAATCAAGAATTGTAATTGAAGAGTTTGTTAAAAGTTATATGTTTTTCGAAATGGAATTATTGGATTTTTATAATTTATTGAAACACTCTTCCCTTATTTATTAATTTATTTTGTTATATTTTGTTAGTTTGAATTTGAGCATGATTTGAAATTTTAACGAATATTGATTGAGGGAATTTAGAACTAGACTTAGGAAATTGTGAAGTTACTAAACTTAGATTGGCAATTATTTAAAAAAATTCAGGAGATTGTTAAGAGTCATGTGTTTTTCGAAATGCAACGTTTTCGTGATTATTGGATTTTGTAATGGATTTTATTAATGGGTTTATTAAAAATTAAAAATTAAGTTAATGAATTTTATTAAAATACTTGTGTTTTATTTTTCTGTTAGTTTGATAAGGAATTTTGAAAACGTGAACGTTCTGAACTAGACTGCTAGGGAATTGTGAGGTTACTAGAACTATGTTGGTATCAGCGATGCCATTGGCTATGTGCTGAGTGTCCCTGGATGGACTCGTGTGAGCCCCTATATTGAAACTTAGCGAACTAAGAAATTAATTATAATTCCAGAGATTGTTAAACGTTAGGTATTTTTCGAAATGGAACTTTTTCGCGATATAAGACACTCTGCTATTATTTTTCTATTACATTTCGTTAGATTAAATTTTATTAGTTACTTTGGTGATATAAGAAATATACAGTTATTACGACAAATATTACGACTTACCACAATGCCATCTCGCGAGAGAATTTATTTATATACACTAATCAATGTTCCAATAGTTCAATTAACTATTGTGTCAGGAATGACATTAGTGATCAGATTCTAGAAGTTAAATAGTCTTAAAAAATGTAAAAAAGTACGTAAAATGTAACAATATGCATAGTATATGTATATGTATATAGACTGCGACGCAGTGCTATGTGTAATATTGCAGGAAATTCTGTTTCTTTCATTTTTATACTGGTTATGGGCGAAAAGCATAGGAAAATGCTGCAAATGGAACGACACCGTCGCGTAGGATTTTCACAATGCCCCGTCTGGACGCATTGAACCTTCTCTCTCGTTTACATCGACCCCTCGTGTCCTACAGACGTCCCAAGAAATCGTTGAGTGTACCCATTCAAACCTTTATACCCTCTACGTTCCCAGTAATTATTATATTTTTCTCATCTACGGTACAAAAATATCTTTTACACAGAAATCTTGTATGGATAGTGGTATTAAATAATACCTTTGATATGTACTTACAAATTTAGTATTCATATTCATTCATATGAATGTGAATAATCCAGTGATTATGTATAATTGTCTGTTATTATATATTATCACCGCTAAGTTTGGGTTGGGTTAGGTTTGAATTACATGCATGTGACTTAAGGGTTTGACACTAGGTTTACGGGCGTTTTTGTGTGCCTACTTTTACGGACACCCGTTAGATTTACTGGTAAAGGAAACCGCGCATTTTCTTTAAAAAGTATTTTAAAAGTGTTAAAAATTTAACACTATGCCGTCCGCAAATCTATTCTCAATTTTTTCGTGTCGCGCCAGTAGAACTGACTTACATCATTTCGCTTTTCACCGGCGGTTTTTCGAGGTTTTTGTTTACTAATATTATCGTCAGTTCCCATGTCTCAATCCTACCTCTCCATTTTCTCGAAATTGTGATAGGTAAATAAGTACAAGATTTTTTTGGGACCACTGGCACTTAACCGATGGTTTTCGCATGGCACCAATGTGGAACCACCGGACGTCATAGTGTTAATTTGAAAACAATCGCATTTTTAATAGATTTAATATAGGTTAATTAGGTCCCTTAAACCTAGTATTAAAATAACCATTTATGGAATTTTTTGATTGTAAATTATATAATATTGTTATTTGAAACCTCTTGTGTCATAGTGTCCAACGAAAAACTATCCTTTGGACTAGTAACTAGATAAATATTCAAGAATTCGTCACATTTGCCAAACTTAGCAGTGATTATATATTATAATCGGTAATTATACATAATCATCGGACTAATCGCATTTACCGTAACATGTAGGTATACATATGTGCATGTTAATTCTGAGTAAATCAATTAGTAAAGTTTGAATGGGTAAGTGGCTGTGTATGTGTGTACAGACAAGTGAAACCTCTTTACAGAGATGCGTAGACATAGAATGAAGCGAATAAGACGATAGATCCTCCGTTGCAAGTGAGTAGACACTGTTGCAACTATATTGTCTAATTCTGAGTTAGGTGCATGCCTAATCGACTGATTTTCAAACGCATTTTCTTCTCGAAAGAATCCTTCAACGTATTTTTTTATTTCTTATTTATGTTTTATTTTAAATCGTAGAATTTTCATGTTATTATTTGTACCGTGACTTGTGAACCACCCTGTATATCTCTCTTTGCATTTTATTTCTCGAGATTCGTGTGCTTGAAAGACTCGTATAACTTATTTCTAGATACGTCCATCATTATTGAGCGAATTCAGTATTAATATGTCTGTAGAGTGCATTGGATATATATTTATATTAACCCTTTGCACTCGGCGATTTTTTGGCTAAATAAGCGTAGAAATTTACAGATGTTCTGGTATAAAACTGACGTTATTTTTTTCAGTGGTAAATAAAGAATCTTATAATAATTAACACGTAGAATTATTTGATTTCGATATTTCACATATTGTTATATTATCTTAAAATTGATATACTAATTAATATGTGTCTTTAAAATGTCATGGTGATCGACAGTCGCCACTCGAGTGCAAAGGATTAAATTGGATATACATTTATAGGATCGTTCGGTTGCTTTTTGTTGGTGTGTTATGACATTTTGCAAGATTTTATGAGAATGAAAATGTGGCGGAATGTGAGAGCTATGAAATTGTGAAAGAATAACTCGGCAAACATAGTATTCAAGCATGACGCAACAGAAGCAAGTGGACTTCTTTGAAATTTTAGATCATATAAGACATGGAACATTTGAAGACTTCAAAGAACTTCTTTCCTTGTTTCAAAGAAATTATATCTCTCGTTTGCTTCCATTTCTTAAATATTGATAAAATCTGCAAACAGCAATGATGAAAACTCGCCTTTAGCCAGCTGTGACTCAAATATATTGCAATGTATGCCATTTTCTGTCATTTCTAACAGATTGAAAAATTCCAATATCCTACACATCTGTGGACAAAAATATATTCCATTTTAAGACATGTACTATTACAATATAAGAGTAACTATTCTATGTTCTAATAATAGGAAATTCTGTGTATTTGTAATACAAACTGCAGTATTATTTGTATTATTTCATTTTAAGGTTATATGTTTTAGTATCTTATATATATTATATAAATTGGAAGATATTGAAATAAAAATTCTAGTGATTCTAGTGATTTNGGAATATAATTTATACATGAGTAATAGTATAATTACTATAGAAAAATTTGACACTCAAATCTGAATTAATATCATATGAAACATCCAAAGAAAATTAAAAAAATTTCTGTCAGCGATGAATAAAAATCAATAAATCATCCCTATTTCAAATCTCGTTCTTCACCGTTTAAAAGAAACCAACCAACCAGAGACACCAAAACTAAAAAATTTCATTAGAACGAAATAAAGAAATCTATAACAAATCTATAACAAACCTATAACAAACAATAAATAAACTCACAAATAATGATATCACAAAAATTAATTGAATTCAAAATTCTAAATAGAAAGAATGGACATTTCTTCTTCCAAAATGGAACATCCAGAATATCCCTAAGACCCTGACCATCCTAACCCTATTATTTTCCAAATTTTTCTAATGATTTATTTTTCTAACAATATTATATAATATTAACATGTCAACTATCGTTCACTTATTACACGGTGTTCTCATGGGGCCACGATAAAATTTTCATTATTCTTAGGATGTAATGGAAAAACGAGAATATTGTGAATATTATCTATTTATCTACTAATTCAAATTTTCAAACAAGTGATTAAAAAATTAGTGACGACCCTGACCCCACTCAGCAGGTCACTGACCGGCGTGACAGTCAACGTGTCAATTACCATGTTCGTATGAAATTTGTATAACTCGATACGAAAGTGCCCGAGTCTAATCGACTTCCTCCGAGCTAACTCGTCAGAAGGGACGGCATGATGCCTTGGCTCACGCGGGAAATGAATATTCCGCGCGCTAAATTGTTCGCGTCCGCGTGACCTACAGCAACGTCAGATACGCATCAGGTTCGTAGGAACGCGACGTGCCAGCGTCGTATTTTTTTCCATTGGAGAAACATATACTCCTATAATCCATGCGAGAAATATAGTGTACACGGACTATACACTGAGATATACCCTCACTCTCAGATTATAAAAGAACTATATCGCTACCTAGATTAATAGAAACCTCATTTAATAGGTCTCACACAGATCAAATTTGACAATACGTTATAAAGATTTGCCATCATTTGCACGGGTTATACACTGAGACGTATTCCCACTCTCAGACCACAAAAAAACTATATGACTGTGCAGATGAAAATAAAATTCATTCAATAAGCCTCACACAGATCAAACCTCGACAATTCATTATACATCTCTTGTGGGAAATATACTAGTCTGCTATCATTTGCACTGACTGTACATTGAAATATACACTCACTCTCAGATTATAAAAGAACTATATCGCTACCTAGATCATTACAACCTCAGTTAATAGGTCTCACGCAGATCAAATTCGACAATGCACTATAAACATTTGCCACCATGTGCACGGACTATACACTGAGGTGTATTCTCACTCTCAAACCACAAAAAAATTATATGACTATCTAGATGAAAATAAAATTCATTCAATAAGTCTCACACAGATCAAAACTCGATAATTCATTATACATCTCTCGTGGACTATACACGTATGTTGTCATTTGCAGTGACTGTACACTGAGATATACTCTCACTCTCAGATTATAAAAGAACTATATCGCTACCTAGATCATTACAATCTCATTTAATAGGTCTCACACAGATCAAATTCGACAATGCACTATAAACAATGCCACCATGTGCACGGACTATACACTGAGGTGTATTCCCACTCTTAGACCACAAAAAATTATATGACTGTCTAAATCAACTTAAAATTCATTTTATCGGCCTCACACAGATCAAACCTCGAAAATTCATTATACATCTCTTGTAGGAACTATACTAGTCTGCTGGCATCTGCACTGACTGTACACTGAGATATACTCTCACTCTCTGATTATAAAAGAACTATATCGCTACCTAATCAGTATGAATCTTTTTCAATAAGCCTCACACAGATTAAATCCGACAATGCATTATACACATTTACCGCTATTTACACGAACTATATACTGAGGTGTATTTTCACTCTCAGATCAACATAAAATTTATTCTATAGGCCCCAACATATCAAACATCGACAATACATTATACATCTCGCGTGGACTATACATGCCTGCCATAAATTGCACGGACTATACACTGAGATAGACCACCACTCTCAGATCACAAAAGAATTATAAGGCTACCTAGATAAAGTTGGCTCAATTGGCGTCGCACAAATCAAACCTCGACAACGGACTATATTTTTCGCGCGGACTATATACGCCTGTCGCTTAAGAAAATGGTGGGGGGAGTAGTTCATCGACCACGTCGGCAGATGGCGCTGTCCGCCATCGGAACTGGGGTGTACCCTCTAGGTTGCCGCGATCGGTGAACGAGCAGCGAGATCGGTAGCGTTCTGGGTTACACGGCGATTATACGCGGAGACAAAGAAAGGGGAAAGTACGCGGCGATTCAAGACGAGAGCCGCGGAAATGAGGGGTGGTCTTTGAGAAAAAGAGCGGGGAACATGTCAAAAATAAAGAGCGCGCACCGGTTATTGTCCCGATCCTCTCGTTCGGAGGCTCAGCGTCCCGATGCTTTCATCGCACAGGGCATTAAGACCTGCGGCGAACCGCGAGATTTTAACGATGATATTGTAGTTGTTGCTCTTTTTGTTTGCTTAGCGCGGGTTCCACGCTGCCCACGATCCCGTACTCCTACTTGCGACCCGAATTCCCAGCAACGCTTGCCTTACCCTGATCCCAGCTCAGGATCAGGATATTGATCCGCGATATTTTATCGATAGTCAGATTTCTTTGCGATAATAGTATATTTGTTGATAACGCAGCATTCGATCGGAAAAATATTTGAAATGAAATTTAATATTCTTCTTCGAGGGAAAGAAATTGTAATTGTTAAAGTTTCGAAATATCTTTTTATTCGATTCATTGACTTTTTTAAATGATAGTATGATGTATTCTTGACGTTGTAGAGTATAGTTAACGAAGGGACGAATTTAATGACATACTACGCAATGACCTTCGAGTGTCCTTCATCTAAAAAAGAAAATGTCCTTGTATGTCATGTTCTACTATGTTTGGACACTGGTAGTTATAGTTACTATTAGTGACAGTGTATAGTATGTTATAGTAATATGAAATTATCGTTGTGAAGTAAGTATATATTGTAAAATAAAATTTTGTATTAGAAAGTTAAATTTTATGTAATTGAACTTATTTTGAAAATTGACTTCTGTTGTCATTTGGACTGTTAACGATAGTTCGAGTAATGATAGTGAGTGACAGTTGAGTGGTAGGTGATGGGGCTAAATAAATGAACTATTACTGTATGAAATGCACAGTTATTTAAAATTATTAATTGCACTTTTGTCTATGTATAAGGGCTTATATATGCAGAGTGTGTTGAATAATTAGCATCAGTGTTTGGGTACTGTAATATAATTGTAAAAATAAGTAAGAAAGTCTTGATATAAAATTGTACAAGTCAAATTCCCATATAATTGTTCTTCAATTACTGTAAAATATAATATATTAGATTGGGAAAAAGGATATCCATTATTTTTATAATTTTAAATGGATTTCTTCTTCCCCAGTAATAACAATAGTAAAAATGAGAATAATAAGAAGAACGATAA
>NIJG01000898.1:28959-48220 GCA_002201625.1 Euglossa dilemma | reverse complement strand
GCGTGCATCTAAAACAAAGCCGAATTGATTGCTGTTAATATATGTATTGTATGTAGAGGGCACTGCGACATATGTCAAAGAAGAGCTGTCTCTTTTTCATTTATAAATTTATTAACTTATCTTTTGTTATCTTTTTTTTTAAACCAAATGAAATTTAAAACTTACAATGAAATAAATAAAGAGCTTTCTTTTCAAAACAGTATCATGTGTCAATACCTAATATGGAAATTTGTATTGAAAAATAAAGAAAACATTTGTATTGATTTTCAAAGATAAAAAGTTTTAAAAATCAGAATTTAAATAACCTAATATTGTTATATGCTTAAAAGTATAGATATATAACATTTTTTATGAATTATTAAAATAAATTTTCAGATTATATCTTCTAATAAATTAATGAACTTAAAGGTATCATTTTTATGATCCACGCGATGCTTTTATACTCGTTGCTTTGTATTTTATACTACAAAGAAAGAACCAGACAAAAGTTTGATAAAAGCAGAAAAATTTAATCTTAATATCGAAATTGTCAAACTATTTACTATTTATCATATCTTCTGGATGAAATAATTCGTGAATTGTTAATGTTTTCTTACACTGCTACTCCTATTGGTATAATATATGTATTTCATAAACTTTTTAAAAATGACATATCAAATGTTTTATTGTCAATAGGGGAAAATCTAGATACTTCAACTGAAGATGTTACAAGGTCTCATAAAAATTCGAGAATTTGAAAATATGTGAAGAAAGAAAGGAGTATTGGAAATACGTGAACAATATACGTGAAGAATATGAAGGTTTATATGAAAAATATGTTAAAGAACATAATAAAATTATTGTAATTAGGGAAGAATATTTAGCAACGTACAAATCTGCATGTAAAAGAATATTAGCACGTTTAACTCATCAACAACAAAAGATGAATAATTATAAGGCAGAGAACGTAAATAATTGTGTTGAATTTGCTTTTAGATTGTATGGCCTAAATGTTCGAGAAGATTTTTCCATCAATTCTTATCAATAACTCTTATTAATAAAAATTAATATTTTTGTCCTGAAACTGATAAGATAATTAAATATTTTCCAGAGGATGAAATAAGTTTTTTTAATCTCCGTGCTGGACTCTAATGACATATACATTAATGTGAATTTTTCATAAAAAGCTAGTTTAAAAATTAATGAATGCTAACCAAACTATTCTCTCGAAATAGACCAACGTGTATCTAATTATAACATTCATTCAGCGATTTTAATAATCAAATATTTCTTTCATTCAAAATTTTGTAGTATTATATTTCAAGTATAATACTTGAATATTTCAAGTATTTTCAAAAGAACAGAGATACATTTGATTGAAATTGTCATACCCTATTTCAGATTGTTGTTATTTTAAATGTTCTAAATTTTAGGATAAATGAACTCTTTCCTCATAAGCGTAGAATTCAATGCCATTATCAAAAAATTTTGCACTATTTTTTTAATAAGCCACTGCAAGTCTAATTTGCTATACGTAGTAGCTGGTTTTTATCATATGTTCTGATTATACTTATTTTTTCTGTTCAATATCAGAAAATACAAAATAATATATCAGTTAAAATACTCCTAGATATGCCAAATATCATTATTTGCAAGTTCGAATATTTATCAATATCAGTCTGTGATTCCATTAAAATTTATAAATAAAAATTTGTGATAAATTGATTTTATTAAAATTTCTTTAAAAATATGAACGCATTGCCATCCACACAATTACTTCAAATTTTTAGGTTTGTGCTAGTATTATTGGTACAGAATATTTTAGATATCATTGATGGTATTTTGAACACAATGGTAATATGAGTTTTTGTAAAAATGGAAAGCTGTTTAACACTCTTGTATTTATTGTTACTTAAAAAAGGACACATACGATGCTCTTTGAAAGCTTTGAACACGTCGTAGCAGCAGTTCACCAGTTACTTGTCAACTATTCCGTCTTCACATCAACGGGTTATCCCCGGACGGAATGATATTAAAAATATATCTTTAAATGTCAACCAACTTTAAATATGTTCAAAAAACACTATTTATTCACAGGTATGAGGGAAAATTTCCTAATGTTAACTAATCTCAAAGAAGCATTTAATAATGTTTATCAGATTTGTAAAGTAATGCGCACTAGCCTTGCCTTATATTTTGCGTAAGTCCTTCTTTAATATGAAAATCTATCAATATATAAAGTATTTAGCCTCTTTTTTTATCACAATAAATTAAATTTGATTATAAGTAAGTGTTTATCAAGATAATTAGTTATATTATTTTTAAAATATAAACAAATAATGTGGAAGAAACGTTTTAATTTTTTCCCCCAGTAATTAATACGATAGAAACAAACATTTAAAATTATTAAGATTTTTTTATAAGAAAAGTCAATGTATAAACGTATTGGTATTGAGGAAACACTAAAAATATTTCAGTAAGGTCTGTGTTAAACTTAAAATTTATGTGTTTATATTGATTTTATAACAGATATATAGTTACCTTTGAGCATGTATCTTACAAATCAATTATAATAGTCATGTACTCATCGAAACCCACAATAACACCTTTGTATATTATATTTGTCTTTTTTTTTTTGGAAATCTTTACTTCCATATTCTTTGACATTAAAATAGAGATTGCTTCTAAAGGTTCTGTGCAAGTTTTCTTGTCAAGCATTACTGGGGTAGGAAAATAGAAAAAATTATTTCTTCTATAAAAAAAGCGATGTTTATATGTTTTTTACATAAATAAAGTTGACGGACTGCGGTATTTGCGTAATCTATAAAAACTATTATCTCCTGAGATATATCTGTTTTGCATATGAAATAATTTAATTATACCAAAAAACTTTCATAAACATTAAAAGTAAATGCAGCAGGCGAAAGGCAAATAAAACACATAGCATGGTTATGAGGATTTTAAAATTAACATTTAATTAACTTATAAAATTAAATGTAAACGGTACCAAGTGGATGGCCGATTTGCAAAATCTTTGCAAACCGGCTGGTACGAAATTGCGAATGCAAAGGGTTAACACATGACGCCACGGTGAATTACGTATTACATGATACATATAATGTTGAAATATCGCTTACAGCAAATAAATTTTATATCGCATTAATTTCTAAGCAATATTGCATTAACGATGGTAATAATGAAAAATATATAAGTAACGACTAGTGTCAAAATGATCTATTTCGTCACCAAAAGTCTAATAAAATATATTTGAATGTGCGAATGCTGCCAAAAATAATGCGTAACTAATTTTGAGAGGAAAAAACATCGACAACGATTATTCACGAACCTGAGTCGTGATGCTTGATCCGATCGATGTGACACGACTCTCACGCGTGATTCTTGTGTTTAACCCGATCGAATTACTACGAATTTTACACGAATTTCATATTATATTATAGACGAAGGTGTTACATTTTTCCTTTTTTCCGTTTACATCTTCATTTACGATATCAAGTGAAAGACGTAGTATGGCAATGGCAATAGACCTGAACATCACGTCTGAGAGATGTGGTACGTCGTTCGGGCTACAGGCGACAAATAGGTATTAATTTTCTTGGCCGTATTCGACAGTGTAGATTTATTTTCTTGAAAAATTTGAAAAAGTACTGTTAAAAAGGTCTTTAAAAAGAATATCAATGGTTGACGAGGACATTGGAAGTTAATACTAACTGCAAACAACGCAAATGATAATTCAATTAAAATTTTAATCAGTTAACTGTTTTTTTCTCAAAAATGTTATGACGAGTATATGCGGCATAAGTATATAGCAATTGTAATAATAATAGTATAGTTTAGAATAAGTAATGACAATTTGCAGTTCAAATTGCAATTTTAGTGAAAATTAAATAATATTTATAAACTTCAAGATCTTGGATACAATTTAAGGCCAAACCGAAATAAAAGGTACAAATAAAAGTTTTTAACAATTATTACAACAAAAAAACGCAAATAGTATGAATTGTTTTTCGTAAATGAACGGTTGTCTTTTACTATTTATCACTGCAGCAATTATGGATTCATATTCAAAAACTAATCGTACATATTGTGAACACTGTTCTGAAAATAATATTCGAAAGGAAAGTTTCGCATTGTACTATGTTCTATGCACCTCCATTCGGTAACAGAAAAATTAAAGTAAGAAAGTGATTTCTCACTTTTTTTTCTTTCGATCATATGTGAAACATTTATGTTAGTTTAAGTGAATAAATAAACGCGAGTAATGAAATAAAGAAATATAAGTCATTTCATTACAACCTAATTCTATGTTACACATACTTTACGTGTGACGAGTATACTCGTCATCGCTAATTTTATGCGACCCAATTTAGATACGCATTTTCCAAAGAGGTTGCAATAGTTAACTGGTTGAGTAATGACAGTGCCAGTAACGACAGTTTACATGCTTTTTTTTTTTTTTTTTTAAATTAAATTTGTGCAAATTTCATCAAAACGATAATAACTTACATACGTGCTTATTTAAAAATTGCAATAAAAATGATTTATTGTTCACGATAATAAATCTTTCTTCCACATTAATCAATTAGTAGTAATTATTTATAAAACACCTTGCAAAATAAAATTAGTTGTACTATCTTCAGGTTACGTACTGTTATACGTTTGCGGAGGGAGGCAGACATTCCGCCTCACGCAGGAATGCGGGCACGGGTGCTTCGGAGAGTACCGACATAAGATTGGGCGTGAGGTAACGCCAGAGTATCACCACTGCGGAGCGGAAGGGGATTCTGCGCAGCACACCATGGAGTAATGACCAGCCTGGACAATGGAACGGCGCGCGCTGCAGCGCTGCGTAGGGTGGGTTCTTTCGCTCTTCGCCATCGTGCCTGGCATAGTGGTGAGTGAGAGGAATTGGCGAGCACTGGCCTCCTTCTGCGGGCAGGTGATGCTACAGAAGGAGCTAGACCCGCGCCCGCACCGAAAGGCGGTTTCGACGAGCGCACTGTAGACTCGCCGTTGCGCCTGCTGGTGATTAGTCCAAATGTGTGTCCCGGACAATTGTCCGGCGAAGAGCCCTTGGCGGTGAGGCAGCCTCCGCTCTGTGCCGACCCGCCGTCAGGGGGGATCACGGACAGTTGGGCGATGGCCCGACTATCTAGTGGATCCCCCCGCAGGGGCTGCGGTGGGCCTTCTGGTCCCATTACAGTATGTGTATGACGAACCCACGGTGCCCGAGTCGACCCAACCTAGACCGAGGTGAGCAAGCACCTCGTTCAGGAAGTAAGGTGTCCTTACGAGGGGTATGACCGGTACGGCCCTGCATTCACTGGTACCTCGGGAACCGGTTCGAGCCCTGGGGGTGGGCGGGCTTCGGTTCGTCCACCTCCGCCGGTTGCTTGGGTTGGCCTCGAGGGGGCAGTGGTAAGCCCATATCGCGGGTTAGGGGACCCCGTCTTCGGACGGGTTAGATCCTCCACGGGTGAGCGGCGTCAGACCTGCTCCGGCACTGGCCTGCAGAGTCAGTAGGGATTTAGAAAGGTCCCGGTCTACCCAAGGTTGGCGCGTAGGGCTTGCAGTCTACGAGCTAATTGGTAGGTGTGTGGTACGGTTCGCCACACAGTGCGCTGATTAGGCGTATCCCAATCCCGCACCCATGGAGGCCGTGTGGATGAGCCCTTGTGGCAGGAACGGCACGTAAAATCTCCGACACACGTTGTTTAGGGGATTGCGGTCCTGGAGGCGCGTAGTAGCTGCGCGGTGCCTTTGAAGGACGAAGCGGAAAAGCCGAAAAGGTCGATGAGGCCCGGAATATCGGGCCAAGCCGCAGGAGGGCACTGAAGTCTTGGGTGAGTCAACTCTACGCCTGACTTCACCGTGGAGGTTTTAGCTGGTACAAATCCCGGATAACCCATACCCTCCCCCTTAGGAGGGCGGGGTATCTTCTGGAAGATTTCCCCCACGTGAAAAAAAAAAAAAAAAAAAAAGGAAAAATAGGTACCGTTATACCTTAACAGAGGTGTCAGATATTTCTAAACTCCCTGTACTCGAACAATATATCGCGAGCGTGTGAAATATTGAACAAACTTTTAATACGCGTGAGAAATATTAGTGAAATAAAATTAGGAAATGGACGTTCCACGGAAGAATCTGAAGTTCATGCTTTATGGACGGGTCTACGTTCTTGCACCTATTTTTTGCATCTGTTTCACTTCGTCTCGATTGTCTTGTTCGATTTCTTCGTAACGCGGTGTTATAGAGGATCGGGCTAATAGGATGGGATCGTTTCTGCAAATATACTTTTGCTATGGCGTTAGAATGGGTGAGTTGGTGAGGATTTGGTGCTACGTTTCGCTCTCGGACTTCTTTTTAGTAACGCATAGTAGATTGTACAGACCGAGATTGTTGCGAAAGGTCTGTTTGGTTTCATCTACTTCGTCGTTTGACACCACTCTACCCGCTGTTATTGTCGCTGATTAGAGGTAGTACATTACTCTCCGCAGTAGTAATAATAGATTGGTAGGCTACTCTATTAGCGAAAAGGTCGAAGAAAGCCGAGATTTTGTCCGTGGCAACCCTGGTCCCGACTCGATATCGTTCGAGATGAAATTACTATATAAACGCACCCACACGTTTACGTTCCTTGCACGCTATATATTAGGTTCGTACAAAAAGAATCCATTATTTGAACGTGAACTTCAATACATTATTTAACATGTTTTGTTTTGTTCTATACTGTTTTGTTCTATAATTTGCAGTCATTTTAAAGCTAGTTTTTTAATACTCTCATAGAGTATTACTCCCATTTGGCGATGTTGGAATGCAACGACTTTGGCCTAATGTGTACCAGCGAGGTCGAGACGCGGGAGAGGGGCTCGCCACCATTTTTCTTCTTTTTTTCTTTTTCTATGCCAACATGACGGTCACAATCGAGTTTGTTTTGTCTCTTTTGTCTGTTGTCGCAGCTCGCTAGAAGACTGTGTTGCGTTACTAAAAATAATAAATTAAATGATCTAGATTATTCCTCCTGTGTGGATCAGACACATTTTTCTCTACGGACGAAAAACCGTAGTAATCGATTTTCCAATCTTCTTTTAATGCTAATTCCTTATCACTAAGGAAGTTTTGCAATGCAAGAAAGATATGGTAATCGCTTGATACCAAATTCCCAACCAAATTCACGGAGTTTCTGACGAGACATTATAGACGCCTGTGGCTTGATGTTGTCCTCATGGAACACAACACTGATCCTGTTGGCCAATTCTGCCCGTTTCTGTTCAATTGCTTGCTTCAGACGATCTAGTCGTTGACAGTAGAGATCCGAATTTAGTGTTTGGCCATATGGAAGCAACTCATAATAATTGATTCCTTTTGAATCCCGCCGAATGCACAGTAGAATCTTCCTGGCCGTTAGTCCTGGTTTGGCCTCCGTTTCAGCTGCTTCGCCGCGTGTTGACCACGATTGTTTTCGCGAGTTTTCGTATGAGACCCATTTCTCATCTCCACTCACCGTTCGTTTATGAAATGGGTCGATTTCATTCCGTTTGGCTAAGACTTCACAGATGGAAATTCGATTCATGTTTTTTTGTGTTAATTAGCATGGCATCCAAGCACCGAGCTTTTTCGATGTACTATCCAACTTTGTACAAATGGTTTAAAACTGTTTTACGGCCGACCTTTAGCTCCTGTACTATGCTGCGACGACTAACATGCCAGTCAACTTTCATTATTACTGTGATTTCACCTGTAGGAGGTGTATTTGTAACATCAAAAATACATGAACGGAATCGACGAAACCAAAATTGCACGTACTTGGCTATTACAATCTCGGAACCAAATGCGTCATTCACAATTTCAGTCGCCTGGTTTGCAATTTCGTCTTTATTAAAGAAAAGCTGTTAAATGTACCGAATTTTCTCTTTGTTCACTTCAGTGTTTAATACCCTGTAACTCACAACTAAATGGACCAAACAAAAAACACCAAAAGAATTTTATTAGTGCGAAATGTCACCTTTCCAACGAGCATAAACCTGAAATTGTTTGATTAATACAAGTTTCCCATTTTTAAAAATGGATTTCAATTTTTCTATAAAAACCAGCGTAGAACCAACGCAAATTTGTATCCAACAGTTAAATTTTCAGGTTACGATTTCGTCGCTATAAACACGTGTACCTTTCTACTGCTCACGTAATTATGAATGTAATTGCAAATTGTGCGACTCTAATATTTACATAAATAATACAACACTATATAGAGAACGTGGGGATTTGTCTAAACATAAGCGTCACTGTCTCTCCAAATGTTCAGAGAACAACTTCCTCTCTTTCGTGATCGAGAAAGAGACAGATGACTTTGTTATTCACACGACGCAGGGAAAAGAAAGAAAATTCGGCGGAATAATTGTTAACAGAAAGTTGAAATTTCCAATTCGTTCTCTCCCTTTTATCGTGCTCGATTGTGTGAATTTCTATATTTTCACTTTCCTTTATACCTATTTTGATTTTATTATCGTTCAAGTAAACCGTGTCACGATTATTTCCCAGCTATAGATAGTCCCATAAGCACTCCCAGTAAGTCCCATAACTGGTGCATATAATATCAAGCAATAATTTTTATATTACGAATGGAACACATATATAAGTTTCGTATAAACAAATATTATATATTCACAATAAAAACTTTATTGCACTGAAGTATATGCACTGCTTTATTTCAAAATATTTCTCTCATAAACAATGAGGGTAAGAATACTTATGGCACTGACTGTATATTAGTTCTAATACACTATAGTAGCAGACGTTTCTTGAAACTCTAATTTTGTATATTTTATATACTTCGTGAAGTTTTCAGTGTCTTTTTGAAAAAATTACGTCTATTCCCGTTTTTCGTCGCTCCAATTTTAAATTGGCACCGAAAACATTTTCAAAGAGTTTGCGTGCACTTGGCGATCAGGAGAATTCAAATCAACAGAGGTTTATCACGAGTTCCTGATTAACCAACCTACTGGAGTAAATATATTTCTCGACCTGAGCTCCATTGTTTTCTACACTACAGATCTCCTAACAGTAACTCTAACCGGTGAGAACATTAGTCTTCTAATTTATGTAGAGAAAAAGAATTATGCGAAACCAACAAGTGATTCTTATCACTTCTGAACCTCTGCATTAATTACTACCAAGTCGCATTTTAATTTCTACAAATAAGAAAATCCAATAAACCCTTTCCTTTCTCTCTGTCTCCCCTCTCACAACGTATTTACACAACATATCTCAACTATGGCGTTAAGTAATTTCCACCGGTGAAATAAAAATGTAACTAACTGTAGTTAAACGTATACGTGTCTGCATTTATATGTACGTGAGGCATCGTAGACGGAAAACAAGATGGCAGCGATCAATTTTTCCACTACACGTTCTTAATATGCTAGAAAAATATAGAGGTTCGACTTATGCAGCCTTTGCTACCGATATCCTTTTCATGTAGTTTCTTCTTAACAGTATTTCTACGAAACAGTGTCAAAAAACACTTTCAAAATTTTTATTTCTAATTATTCTCCATGTTTAATTACTTCTCCATCGCTAATTCTTTGACATTACGTTCAATAGTTATTAAATTAATTCAGCGATGTCGTTGCTCTGCAGCTCATTCTAGATCTAAAAACGTGCATATAGTATAACTATTTCTACAATGAAGTATTTTTTGGCAACTTAAGGATTTCATAGTGTATGAGATATAATAATGCGGACATCTAGTAGAAGACAGAAAACACAGAACAGATCCACGTATATACACGTATGGAACTATTCACCTCAAACGAGACTTATTATATTATATTATATTATAACATATCACATTACTATTGCATCACGGAAAAGAAACCAGAAGTATAAAATAAAATTGTCCAAATCTACAGTACATATCTCCTAAATAGCTTAATATATAGCAATGTCTAATTTTAAATGATTTTACATATTAATATCAACATCATTTTGCAGCATAATACCGATTATAATCATATTGACGAATCCGGATTTCAGTTGTAACGGAAAATATAGGACTTGCATAACTTTGATGTTAACTTGTTTTCCGTCGTATTGCATTTTAGTACAGATTATTACAGTAACCAGTTGTAAAAGAATTAAATAACGCCTATGGCTCTACAATTCTGTCAACGAGTTCGATACACGAGAATTTTATTTTTATCCATAAAAATCATTCTAACTCTTTTCAGCACTACTTACTATATATTGAGAGAAATATACGTATAAAGATTATTTGGTAGCACTTTTTTACGTTTCACATGCTTCCCTTAGAATCAATAGTTTTTGTTCGTGAAAAAATTGAAAAACGCTTCGTTGCAATTATTCAATCTCTCTATTCATTCCCAGAGACGGAAGGCCCGAGTTAAGAGGACAAACATTTGTTTCATTACTTACAGCGCCCGCGCTCTCGCAGTCACCTAGGCCACACAATAATAACGAAGTACGCCTACAATTTATAACCTGATTAAATAATCTCTAATAAATACTCGTCACTATATTGCCTAAATTAGATATTTTACTGGAAATTTGAAATCCCGACAGTTTTGGCAATTACCAGCATTTAAACGCAAGGTGTCAAAACACACCTTTTGATCAGAATAGATATACACAAAATCGCGATAGAAATACTGTTAATATCTATGTAGCCACCAACGTTCACTCTCTTCGAGAACTAGATGCAAAACGGAGGTTCGTGGTTTCTCGCAAGACCTCGGTGAATCTTTGACTTCCACAAATATAAATTCCTATCCTGCCTAAGTTTCCCTGGTCTAAAGTAGGTCCTGCTAAAAGGTTTCACCAGTGAATGCAATAGCAAACCCAGGACGAAACACACCCCTTCCTTGCGACCCTTTTATCTGCTACCTATCATAGCAAGATGACAGAATTAACGATACCAACCGGTAGCACCGAGGAACCACAACATCGTCACAAACCCCCACATCTGTGATATATTCCAAAACGAATATTTTTCTGCTGAGATGAAAAAATACAGTTTGTTACGATTGCGTGAACGATTGCGTAGAGAGAAATTTAATCTTAAACGAAAATGTGAATATGACTAGCACAATAACAATTTCTCTTTTTTGAAGTAAACATTACATTCCTGTTCTGTCCAAACGATCAAATTTTTCCAATTGTCACGAACACATCACGAGCCAATTAAATAATTAGTCATAATTTTTGGATCGTGAATTTAGGTGAAAACAGATCATTTATTTGTAATTAAACTGTATGATATTAAATATAGAATGTTAGCGAAGTACGGTTAATTTCGGACACGCCTTTTACAATATTAATAAAATGTTTCGGTGATGGGTGTCGATTTCTGTGATGTATCGTCGTGTTCTGTTCGGTGTTCTCCTCGAATTTATTTTCCTAGGTTAACCCTTTGACTGCCATGTTGGTCATATATGACCAGCAACGGTTTCTCCCGTGACACCACGGTGGTCATGGGTGACCGGAGCCTTTCAACTTTTTACAATTGTAAAAAATTAAATGAAAATTGAGAGTTAGCGTATTTGAATATGGCCGATGTATAGAAGATACGTTGAAATAAAATATGCCCTATTGAATGATTAAAATTTTTTATTAGAACAATAAAGAATAACAAAATGTTAGAATAAATCTTGCATCTAACGGTGCAGTTTGTTAAAGCAGTCCAAACATAAATGCGGCGCACCAATACAATCCGGACAATAAGTGGTCACCTTCTTGGTCTTATTTTTACCAATTTTTCACACAAATAGTTCGGAATTTTTTTCGTAACATTCCCTGCAAAATTTTCATTCCAGGTACGTTCNTTCGTCGAACCGTTACTAAGGCGTCACGGTGGTCACCCGTGTCCACCAGTAAGAGAAACGCTCCATTTGATAAAAATCTAACATCGATTCATTATTATTCTGCCATTATATGCTTTGAATAGTAAAAATAATTCCGTGGCGTCCTGGGCAAAACATATGATTTCGACGTGGCAGTCAAAGTGTTAAAATGAATGTAAATGGTGGGAAACGTAAGTTTGTTTTAATTGAACGTGGGTGTGCTGAAAGGCCTTTTGCTCGAGGAACATGAAACTGTCAAGGAAGTTGCTTTTCTGTAGTGAATGACGCGATAATACGTTTGTAGGTTCCGAATTGTAAATATTCTGTACTTACACTTACATACACAGCTTAATTCGTTGCACGGATGGCGAGGCACGTCTAGCCTTCGATGATACCGTCGTAACACTAAATAATAGTCTTTAAAATTATTGAATATAAAAGTATCAAAATATGGGCTATACTGTGAACACGACCTCTGATAAAAAAAGACACTCTCTCTGCTTTGAATAGTAGAATCGCTCAAAAATTTTTACCGCATTTATATATTGGAAGTGAAAGTCATACAGCGAAGGAAATTGTATATTTATTAGAAATCTATTATTATTATGGTGGTTTCTTCGTTATACTTTATCTATGGAAGGGCAAGCTTCTTCGCGCAGTCCTAATGTAGGCCAGTTGCAGTCTTTACTGTAGCTAACCTAACGACTTCGTCATCTCCTGGATGAAATTTCATGATACAGCCTAATGGCTAATGTTATGGTGGTTTATTGTCCTCCTTCGATAACGCAACTATGTCCTTTTCAGTTTTGGTTCCTGGTATGTACCAGTCGTGTCGCGCTAATAATTCGTTTGAATATACCAACTAGCACAAAAATGCTGTTTGAGTTTCTACTAGATGGCGTTCTTATCACGCCAATTTCAGGCTGACTTTTCAGACAGCCTTTAATTAAAAGAATGTCCAAGAAACAACGCGATAATATCATTAGGAATCGAATAAGGTCTCTATTTCAATGACACAGATATTTAGACGCGCGTAAGCAAGTAAGCTTTTTCCTATGACTCTCTTCATATGGCGTTTGAAGGACTTGAGGACCGCTTCCCATAATCCACCAAAATGAGGTGATCTGCATAAAGGTGTACTGTCCATCCTTGATAATTTCATGATTTTAATAAGTTTATAACACGAATGTATTCATTTCTGGCCTCCGTTGACGCAAGGTATTCTTTACCACCGAGCAATCTTTGTACAAGATGTCCAAACTTGCACAAGATAATACATAAACGTATAATGAATATAAATTTATTATTCGTATCATCATTATTTGTTCCTGCATGCTTCTAGCATATGTTCCAATACTTATAAATATGCGTTAGTGCAATATACTTGTGAGTCAGTAGTGATCCAGGAACAGAATTGATGAATTAAGTGTCAGTGCTGCTTTTGGATAATTATGATTCTCAGCTTTGGCTCATAGTTGCATACTTCGATCCGCTAAGAACGATGAGTACATTAAATCAAATAACAACGTATTCAATCGGTATGTATTTATCATTCCATCAGGTTTTCTTCTACACAGTCTTCGTAAATACTTACAATGTTCGGGACGTATCAGGGCATGGTATGTATCTGAAGAAATAACATTTCCATCTCATGATGTCTTTTTAAACGGCGTCATATATTTTATATTACATCAATCGATGCTACTTAGTACTCTTTGCAACGAGAAAAAGGGTATTAACTTATTTATTTTATTTTTACTCGAGGAATGATTAAACTCGATTCAGATTGGCTAAGAAAAACGTTTCTTATATAACAACTTCTATTAATTTTTCAATTTCACGAAGTTCTATAAGCATTACATTGTTGTTTTGTAATTTTTATTATCACAGCCAAAGAAATTTCAATTTGTGCGATAACTCGACTTGTTTCAATATCTTTGAGTTTAAATAATGAATGCGAAGCAGCAACTAAATTAGAACTAACTAAAGTTATTAGTATTTCAATTATAAACAAGGCTCCGAATCACGTCAGATTAAATAATATAAAAAAATGAAGAAAGAAATATGATAAAAATGATGTTGATAATGTCGATGGATAATGAAGATGGCGATGAAAAGATTGATGATACGAAGAAGCTTAGAGCTTGATCGAATTTCTCACCTGAATAATGAATTACTTATTAATAATTAATTATTATGTACTACTTCGTATTTTGTTCTATACGTATTGCATTTATTTTACTCACATGAAATCATTGGTTCTTATACAAAAATCCATCTAAAGCANTAAAATCATTGGTTCTTGTACAAAAATCCATTTAAAGCACTTTTTGAAAAAGTCAGCCAATTTTAAATACTTCATTATCATTTATTGCAACGGCATTGTGTACAAACTGTCAAAGATTTATGTAAGTTTAAGTAAATTAAAAGAGTTTGAAAAATGACTTGCAAAATTTTTTATCTTCGACTTAAAAGCTATTGTATTAATAATATGCAATATTAGCTGAAAAATGTTGTTTGTCGCATTTAGGTCCAGACTCATACCGAAAACGTACAATAAAAACAAAAATCATTCACATTGGTATAAACGGCAAAATATCGATAAAAAAGATATAAAACTTTGCTCAGTTTGATATATATCACCTTAC
The DNA here is from genome assembly GCA_002201625.1 of Euglossa dilemma. Taxonomy (NCBI): domain Eukaryota; kingdom Metazoa; phylum Arthropoda; class Insecta; order Hymenoptera; family Apidae; genus Euglossa; species Euglossa dilemma. Next base: position 33,720 of record NIJG01000898.1, on the reverse strand, counting down.
TGACTGCTCACTGCTCTGACGGCGACCGGGAACTCGCTTTTTATATCTAGGGACGGGATCGACTTTCTGCTGTGGGCACGCGCTGCGGACTGTTCTCGATGGTTCCAATTTTTCTAGAACCGCAGTCCTCGACGTGTGCCACAGAGCGTTGGCCTATGTGCAGCCGATCGTCCTTTCGTCGCGCCGCGGAACGTTCTCGTTGGGTCTGGTACCTTATGGGAACGTCGGCGACACGCACACTCGCACCGTCCGCTACAAGAGACCAATCGAATCTGATGCTTCTAATGCGGAACTTATGAAATCGAGGATGAGATAGAGGATCAAGTTAATACGATTGAATATAAAATTGAATGTAATAAAACAATCTGCGTATAATGTGTTTATGAAAAAATATGTATATGTGAAAATTGTTTTGAATACAGTTTCTTTAAAACATAATTTTATTTATGTAAAAAAGCATCAATTTTGATGTTTGAGTTAAATTAAATAATTTCAGGCAAAGTAGGTATATACCGATCATCCGGTAATCTAGTATTAATTGTATTTCCTAAAAACAAATCTTTTTTTCGTTGCATCGCATTTTAGTAGTCGGGAAATAAAAAGGCCTGAAAGGAACCAAAAGCTGCAAGTAAACCGTTCTTTCGAAAGATTCATTGCAAATATTTTGATTTATTCCACGGTGACGTTAAGAAGGTGATTTAGCTCTGTCTGTCGAATGGAATTAATGTAGCGAGTGAAATTAAACCGAAACACTGAATTCCAAGCGTACTCGATACATATGTCGAGTAAGCTGCTAAATTTATTGACCGCTGTGACATTTAATACATCTCGTACACGCACCTGCTAAAACCATTGTGCCGTTCAAGTCACAACAGTAGTTTGTAGAGATAGATGTAGCAAAAATCAAGTCCTCTTACGACGGTGTCTACGAACCGTTGGAACGTCTATGCTGCATTTCTCGAACCGAACGGCATTACCGTATATTCAAACAACCTGAATACGGTGGTTATCGCGGTTTTCGGAATGTCGTCCTCATACACATGTATTTGACCGAGACCGAGGGTCGAAAAAACTGTTTTCCAATTCGAGAAGTCCTCTATATGCGGCATCTATACCATATTGTTCGCGTATTGAGGGCTCTTTAATCGCTACAGGGCCGCCATACGCTGTCTTTTTTCAGTACCATGTGTGACACTTGGGCGGATGGATATGGCCGTGGTTCAACAGTTAGTAGTACGATTGTCGGTAGTCGTAATATGGTGGAGAACATCGTGTCTTACCCGTTTGCGGAATCGTCGTCGGTCGAGTGATGTCGGGAAATCAGGCGAAGATTCGATGGTATCTCGAACCATAGCCTCTCCGACAGCAATCCTGCCGGGTAAAGACAACGCCGAATCCGCGGCCTCGTATGTCGACTAGGATGCCGAAATAGCTTAGGAAATCAGCCCCGATAACGGGCTTGTCGACGTCTGCGACGACGAATCTCCATTAGAATGGTCGCTATAGATTCTGATCACCGTGCCGTTTACCGCGAATATCTCGTACGACGTTTCCTTTGATCAGCCAGTTACCCTCATCCGTAGCAAGACGCAGAGGTTGGAGCCAGTGTCGGTGAGATATTTCACCTAGTCCGTGACAAAAAGGAGGCTTGATTTACGGCCGGCATGTTCAGGCGCACTCAGTTCCGGACCTAGGCGTCTTTTCTGGCGCCTTATATTTGTACGGTGGCCTGCATTTCGTGGACCGCTCCTTGAATATCTGCTGGTAGCAGCAGATCTTGGTGCCGGTCGAAGTTCTAGGTTGTCGTCTCCTGCTCTCGATGTTCGACATGGATCGCCGACGGGAACCTGCTCCTTTCGCAGAATCATCGATGTCATGAGATCGGTTCTGATGGACTCGACTTGCGAGTGACCAATACCGTCGTCATGGATCCGGTTGACCACCTGCGCGAGTTGGTCCAGGAACAGATCTGTCAGAGCTGTCATGATTGCTGGAGTGATTCCTGGGAGTCTACCTACCAACAAATTCTTGAAGAACTTTTGCGAGACGATGGATACTGCTAACATTCTAATGATGCCCAGAAACTGCGATGGATTTCGATCGCCGATCTCCTCGTGTTCCAGCATTTGCTGTGTCAGTCTACCTTGTGACACGGCCAATCGCCGGAATAGCTCAGTCTTCATGGTCCCGTACTTGCTACGCTCCATCGGGTGCGTGAAGATGTCGGAGACTTCTTCTGCGTACCTGCACTCCAGTTTGGATAAGACGTGTACGAACTTCCTCATTTCTGTGATCCCATCATCGTCGAATCCCTCCAGATGACTTACATGACACTGGTGACTATTTTCCTATTCAAATAAAATATCACGATGATTTTTCAACACCCGCCCTTTCTGATCTACCAATATTGAATCTTAACAATATTGATTGGCACAAATACAAAGCAATCATAGACCACAACATTCGCCAAAAAGGAAATTATTATGAAATAGAGGCATCCATCATCAATGAAATACACGAAAAATTTGAATCATAACATGCACCGAGGTAACAAAGAATTCTTCCACGATATACTAACCTAGATTCATCGAGACGGACACTACACTGTAGTGGAATAATGATGGTAATTTTGCTCAAAGATAGTCACCACGCATTCAACCGCATGAAGAAAAAACCATCCAACGAGAACTTAATAGAATTCAAGAAATTGTGATTCAAATTTCGTAGGGCGATTGAAGGAAACAATGAAAGTCATCGATAACAAACAGAATACCAACAAATTTCTTGTGAAATAAAATTAAAAGAATTAATGGAGGTAGGCAGTTCATTGGAATAAAATTCTTCGAACTAGATGAAAACAAACTGGTTGTTAATGACAAAGATATTGCCAACTGTCTTACTGAAAAATTCAAGCTAAACTCAAGTGGCCGCAATTACTCCTCAGAATTCCTGGCCCATATCAACCACCATGGGAGTATCAAAGCATAGAATCAAGAATTAATCGAGAGAAGTACAATATAGACCCTATTCTGAACACAATCGTAATGGATTCAAGAAAACTCTTCAGATGAAAAAGGACACTTCGCCAGGTCCAGATTGCATTCTGAATCGGATGCTGAAAAATCTGGCACAAATAGGAAGAAATCATCTTCTTATGATTAAGATCATAGTGTTTTTTCAGATAACTGGGAAATGACCGTTGTTGTACCTGTTCTAAAACCTGGAAAGAACAAAATTAGAACGGACAGCTATCGTCCAATAGCACGAACGAATAGTATGTGCAAATTGATGAAAAAAATAATAAACCGAAGAATAAATTTTTAACACCAGTCCATCACGCACTCCGACACATCGCTCTACCACTGACGTTCTAACAAACATAGAGAAGGATGTCTGTGACACTTTTCGAAAAAAGGAATACCGTACGGCAAACCACTTAGACACTGAAAAAGCGTACGGCATGACCAGGAGATGTAAAATCATCAATGCTCTCATCAAATCCGAGATCAACAGCCCTGTACTATATTTTATAGTAAATTTGTTAACCAACAGAGTCATCCAAGTAAGAGTGAATGAAATTTTCGACTCTTAAAACTCAAGATATATTCTTCAGGAAGAAATTAATTCAAACAAAAGATCATGATGAGCGGTACAGAAATTAAATTCGTGGACATCATTAAAATACTCGGACTATTCTCTGATAGCAGATTAACCTAGACCATCCATATCAAATCTTTCAAGAAATCATGCTCGAGAAGGCTAAAGATAATGGAAATATCAGGAAACTATGATAAAAACTTGTACGGGCTCTAAATTTCTCCAAACTTGACTATCGAGCAATTATTTATAACCCTGCCAAAACTAAAATTTTACGAATTCTTGATCCCATACATAACGCGGCATTGAGAATCGCCACAAGACTCCACTTGTCCAATTAGCGGCATTCTATTCGATCCTATGAAATTCCACTGGAACAGCGAGGAATATTATTATGCGCCTCATACGTCTTTACAATGCTCACTACATCAAGTAACCCCACCTTTAATTCAATCTTCGGAAAAAAGTACAAAAAAACTTTATGTCAAAAAATCAAATTTACCTGCATCACCTTCCATTACAATTATGGCATACCTATCCTAAACTACACTGAAGAATATTACAGTCATTAAAGGTAAACAAAAATCTACAGTTCCTACAACCATTTTATTAATACCTCAAATATACGTAGATTTAGCCGACTATATCAAGAATAAAAGAAGCAACCATGAACACATGCTTAGATTCTTCGAGTTGAATAACAATAAATATCTTTGCTATAATAAATTATACACAGATACCTCAAAATCTGATTACAGATTGGAATACGCCATTGGCACTGAAGACAAATCATTTAAACGTCGCCGTCCTATCCAAACGTCTACTTCCTCTGCTGAAGCCTACGCAATGCATGAGCGTAATTCAATGCTTAGCCCTCTTAAAAAAGAAAAAAGTGAATTAATTATAAAAATTTTAAACTGTACACAAATCTTACGAACCGAAACAAAGATATAATTATTGCATGGGAGTCCTAGCACCAAGGAATATGCTGAAAAGAAAGTACTTTTAAATATCAAGATCAATCTATAGATTATGCATAATGTAGGAAAAACTATCTATCTGTATAATATGAGCAAATAATGTGGCGGGATTTAAACTTAAACGATACATCCACAAATCGCATATTCAATTGCATATAAATCTCGTTTTTTTTTTTTTTTTTTT
>NIJG01000898.1:3188-28807 GCA_002201625.1 Euglossa dilemma | reverse complement strand
GAGAGAGAGAGAGAGAGAGAGAGAGAGAGTCGTTAATTGTCAAACACTCTGTATAATCGTAAAATTTTGTTACACATTTTGTATTTCATTGTTATCTTCTGAATAATTTTTATCGAAGAATACTTGAAATATTTCAACATAAAATAAAAGAAGCGCTATGCGCTGCTTGGGATTTCTCGAGATAAAAAATAAGCGAAGCGCTATCGTGCCGCATGGGTCTTTTCGTACTCATTTAGAGAAAGCGCGAATGCGCTGCTTGAGATTCTTCGACATTGTTTTTTCAAAACCCCCTAGGACTCAAACGGATATATATTATTCATACATTGAAATCGTCGAACTACTGAAGATTCGCCTCCAGTGCCTGAGTCACTTTTGATCCACACGGATATTCCATTAATGCAAATTTAGGGTCGCCCGAGTATGTCACCGATATATTGTACCAACGTAGTGACAGGTACGCGACTCATGTAGGAACCAGTAGGACAAATAATAATCACACCAATGATAAAGTTCTATTTATTGCACATTTATGTATTCTTATCTCGTGCACGTTTGAATATCTTGTGGAAATTAAGCAAAAATAGAGAAGGATAGATAGCTGGTTGGCAATGAAGACATTGCATCAACAACTGGAAACAACGGAGAAATGTAATAAAGAAGAAAACATAATATTAAGTAGCGCTAAACACTAAAATCTAAATGCAAAATAGAAAAACAATATAAAATTCTAAATATTAAAGTAATATAATAAATAAGATAATAAAGACAGTAAATTGTAAAATGAATTTAAAAATAAAAGATTGCTTTTATTTTCTGCCATTTTTTTTTTCTGTCATTCATTCATGAGGAGAGTTATCGCATTATTCGTAAAAAATTTCGAACAAAATGAATTGTTTCACGATTATGCCAAACAAAAGTCGCGATTAACGATAATAACTCAAATAGGTACAAAACACGTGCAATACGGGAGCAAACACAGTAGCTCACAAGCCTCCATAGCTAGTATCGTTAATTGTCAATAGCCGTTAACTGTGTATATTACTCTATATATTAAATATAACTATGAAACGGTAGTGTGGATTACAAGAACGAAAAAGAACGAAATCAAGTCTAATCTCGGAATATTGATTGGAAATCCGCAATAATCGAACAGGTAATCAATTTTGTCACTGTACCTTTCCGTCGCCATAGTACGCGCGGTGTTGCTTTGAACTACAAGTAGATCTATATATCGACGGTTCATTGACACAGACGGACTTTGTCAAAAAGCGGTAAAGAGTCATTTTAGAAAAGTTTGGTTCGAAAAGAAATTTTCTTCCAATAGTTAATTTGAACCATGGAGCATAACCATGCCATAGTACCATTGGTCTTAACGTTTATCCATTTTTAACACTTAGCCGACCGCACGCGCTACAGAGGCCTGTATAGTTTCCACCGCGCTCGGGAAAGCCAAACTGCGCTTTCCACCGCGCACTTTGATGAGGCAGCACGGACTGAAATTCGCTATTTGAAATTAAAAACGTCCGAAAATTATTTATGTGATCAATTATATCTTATGGTCACAATTTCGTTCAACGGTTTCACATATTACTTATACAAAATTCGAAACCAAAAGTTTATAGTAATTATTTTTTAATGGTTATTCAAAAAGTATAGGTAATAGAGAAAATTAAGGACAGTAAAGATGACGGATAAATAACGTAAGATAAATGTTCTAATAAAATAATTTTATGGCTGGTAGAGGCATTCGGAAATTCCGAACATAAAGAGTCGTAATAATGGGCAATAAAAGACTTCAAAAATTAGTGCATGTTATTATAATTATGTTGTACTCTATAGAAATAAGGAGTTCTATAGAGAAAGAAGTGTTCCACAGATCAAAATGGTAGATCTACCCGATCGGTCGGCTAAGTGTTAATATCGCTAACCTTCAAAATTACTCGAAACCAGCATCCTTTCTTTATAAATGTCCACTATGATTGAACAAAGTTTCAAATAAATTGTGCAAAGTCTCAAATTTTCTTTGCAATATTTCTCTAATTATACCGATTTGAATGTTTATAATTTTCATTATTCCTTTTCGTTTTCCATTCAGTTCCATTCTTATGACATCTTAAAATTTCAAGTCTTCTTTTTAATTTTACAGAGAGAATTAGCTGCAACTAGCTACAACTTCGAATGATATGTAAATAAACAGTCGCTGCGACTAAAAGCGTGTAAATGGATGTTGAGACTACGTAAAATTGAATATTATTAATTTAACTTATTCCTGTGTACTGAATAAGAGATTAAACGATACTTAAATGTATAATAATCGAGTATAAACGAGGCTTCGAATCACATCAGACCAAATAATAATAAAAGGAAGAATGAAAAATATGTGATAAAAATGATGTTGATAATGACGATGGATAATGAAGATGGTGTTAAAGTTATGATAAAAAAAATTTATTATAAATTATCCTTGAAGGGACAGGGTTATGCAGGATCTCTACTTGCTAAAACCATCACTATGGGTGTTCATTAACCACGGTGGCAACGTAGTTACGACGCGGCCGCCATAGCAATGTGGCCCCCACTTTGCTACTCGCGGTTCGACCTGACTGCTGGCTGCATGGGGAAGGGGACTCCCATCATTCTAGCTGCCAAGATACCAGCGACGAAGCTTATACCCCGGAAAATGCAGGACGAGCCTGCGATGCGCGTGCACCCAACACCGTCTTACCATGTTTACCCTTTCGGTACGCGTGCCGGATATATTCGGCGTCCATCTGATGACCTATGTGGATGAGCGCCGACATATTATTCGGCAACCACGTAGCAATCCGTGCATGCAAACAACATCTACAGTTGGTAAAATTTTATAATATTTTAAATTCTAATAAAAAGTCGTTTTTGACAAGAATTCCAAAAAAAGAAGAAAAAAAAAGTAACNTACAGTTGGTAAAATTTTATAATATTTTAAATTCTAATAAAAAGTCGTTTTTGACAAGAATTCCAAAAAAAGAAGAAAAAAAAAGTAACTATAGGTATAATCGTCGTCTAATTTCATTTGATTAAAACAGCTTTATGTTATGTTTTTACCCGAAACCGGTTCGTAGATTTTAAAACATTTTTGGCCCTTTACAGAACGTTTAGTGCAAACAAAAGTAATGGATTAACTGGCTCGGAAAATGACGAGAATTGTGAAAATGAAAATAATTTCAATCGGCGTAAAAGGCGAAGAATAAATGTGATATACAGTAGTTCTGAGCCGGAAACAGAACTGGTCCAAGAATCTAATGGCACGAATTGTGAAATAACATGGACAAAAAATCATTTTTTGCCAAAAATGTATAGATTTGATTCAAAACATTCCGGAATTACCAAAGAAATACGCAGGTCACCACAATTCAATGATTATTTTCAATTATTTATGTTTAAAGAATTCGTAGATATAATTGTAGACCAGGCCAACTATTATTGGACACAAAAAAACAATAACAATGCAAATAATATGGAAACAACGACGCGAAACGAATTATATTGCTTTATGGCCATGTCTTTACTAATGACACGCAATGAAAAACTATCACACAAGGATTACTGGAGCATGGACGACTATCTACGCAGCGACATTTTTGGAAAAATAATTACTAAAGACAGGTACTTGCTGCTTCTCGTAATGCTGTATTTCTCCCATAAACCTAGATGCATTGGCTACCACCTGATAAAAATGACAAAAGTAGTCGATATGCTGCAAAACTCATTCACTCCGGCGTTTCAGCCGTATCAAGAACTTTATATAGATGAAAACTTACTTTTATACAAAGGCCGCTTATGTTTCAAACAATATACTCCGACCAAAAAGAATCGGTTCGTGATAAAATCATTCATTCTGTGCATTTGCAAAACCGGATTCGTACAGGATATGATAGTTTATAATACCTGAACACCTACAGTTCCGACTATTCCTATCAAGGGCATTGGGAAATCAGGAGCATATTCAGGAAAGGGTCATACGTTTTATGTAGACAACTTTTACTCTGGTCCCGCATTATTCAGCCTATTGCACGACAATCGCACAAATGCATGCGGGACAGCATCAAGAAGACGGCAGGGAATGCCCAAGATCGATGACAAATTGAAGGAAGAAGAAGCGTCAATTCGTACCTCCAAAAATTTGCTAGTAATAAAATGGGTTGATAAGAAGGAAGTATACATGGTCTCGACCATGCATATTGCAAATTTCGTGACAGTATCCAAATATGGAGGAACACAGATTGCACAAACGCCTGTGTGTGTTGTAGACTATAATAATTCAATGAGTACAGTTGATAAGGTAGACATCGTAATTAATACTATAAACTCGTCTCGAAAAACGTTAAAATGGTACTGGAAATTTTTTTTTCATGTAATTGGCACTTGTGAATGACATGCGTACTGTCTTTCCAAGCATAAAAGAAACGAAAACGTATCCATGGCGCAGTTTCAATTGCACTTAATGAAACAAATGATCGATAAATATCGTGATGATTATATAAATAATCAAAGATGAAAAATTGATCAACCAATGCGATTAACAGAGAGACACTTTCCATCATTATATACCTCAAAAGGAAACACCCGGAATCGTCGGTGAGTTATTTGCAGCAAAACGACGAACGATCTGATTCACGATATGAATGCAAAGACTGCAATGTTGGATTATACGTGGATCCATGTCTGAAAATATATCACATCCAATTTAATTATTAGCCGCCTTGTGTCTAATCATACATTAACTAATAATATGTAAACAGTAATTTTTGTTGTGTATATAATTTTGTTTATAATCTCGTATATAAGCATATAATATGTATATAATTTTTATAAATTCTACTTATATAATTAATAGAATTTTATATAACTATCTCTTAATATTAAAGTTACAAAATCAGTTAAAACTGACTATAAGTGTTTTTTATAGACGTCTTCGTCCTAATAAATTAATATATAAATATTCGATTTTTATAGTATATAACGGAACATAAATTTAATCGTGTTACACTATTTACTCCTTTTACTAATTTCCGTTTCTCCCTCTTACTTTAGCATCATCAAGAGGTTCTCTATTAAAAGAATCTATTTCATTATTTAACATTGTCATATTACATTACATATGCCACTTTATATATTGCTACATTAGAAGTTAATTGTCTTATAAGGTCCTTTATTGTTATATAAGTCAACGAGTCAATGAATTCTTCGTCAGCGGATTCTTCTCCAACATTAGCATTCTATAATTTTCTTAACACTTTACCGATCGACAGTCGATTAATCGATTGTTTTATTTATTAATCCGTTAGATTCGGTTAGGTTAGTCTGATAAGTAGTAGGTATTTTTTACTCTATAGTCAGATACTCGTTGCTGTGCTCTGAAATCACCCATATTTTTATACAGTTCTTAAAAATTTAGCCATCACGATGAATGAAAAAGGATAGTGTCGGTGAGTTTTATCTTGATGATCTGTCAGATTGTCTTGACAGCTCTTCAGCAAGTGATACCGATGGCAAAAGTGATAACAATGATGTAACGATTCGAAAGCGACGTTCTATATTACCACTAATATTTTACTTATCATTACTTACTTATTCACTAATAATTCAGAAGAAGATGATATAAATAATAACGTTGAAGATAGTAATGGTATATAATTGACGAACGACAAGACGGTAATTTTTCCCTGAAAGTGTAATGGATATTATATATTTATTCATACCTGCTTGAGAACTTGCTGAGGGAATTCAATAGACATCATTATCAAGTCATAGAAAAATATAGAATTATACCAAAAATGGAAAAATGGACAGACATCACAGTATCTGAAATGAAGAAGTTTTTGGCCTAACAGTTCTAATGGGACAAGTAAAGAACGACGTGCTCTACTATTGGTCCACGGATCCAACTATAGAAACACCATTCTTCTCGAAAGTAATGAGCAGAAACAGATTTTTACAAATAATGCTGAGCTGGCATTTTTGTAACAATGACAGCATTTCTTCCAGTTCGCATAGAGTTGCTAAAGTCCAGCCTGTCGTCGATTATTTAAAGTAGAAATTTAACGATGTGTATACACCATATCAGCAATTGTCTCTGGATGAGTGTATAATTTCGTGGAGAGGTAGACGTTCAATCAAAACATATAATCCCGCAAAAATTACAAAATACGGAATACTGGCCAGAGCGCTGTCTTAAGCTCGTACAGGATACGTATGTAACTTTTGCGTGTATGCTGCTGAAGGACAAAAATTAGAAGACACTGTATTATCGGTTATTGCACCGTATAAGAACACGTGGCACCATATATATCAAGACAAGTATTACAACAGTGTTAAAATGGCTAAAATTCTTTTAAAAAATAAAGTGCGAGTGTGCGGGACAATTCGAAGGAATAGAGGTCTTCATGAATCACTTCAAACGACCAAACTTTCAGGATGCCAGCATGAATTCGTAGAGATGACCATATTCAATTACAAGTATGGAATAATGGCAAAAGGAACGTAAATATAATTTCGACAATACATTCTGCACAATTGGCCGAATCTAGAAGCGGAAGTAGGATATCAAAGTGCCTATTTCAATAAAGCCTAATTCAATAATAGATTACAATAATTATATGAAGGGCGTGGATCGCGCAGATCAATATCTGTCCTATTACTCCATTTGTAGGAAGATAAAGAAATGGAATAAACGGGTTGTGATGTTCTTTATCAACTGTACACTTTTTAATTCCTTTAATATACAGCTCTAAGCGGAAAGAATATTACATATAAAAATTTTCTGCAAAAAGTGGCAGTTTCGCGGATAGAAGATGGCGATTCTAAAGAACAAGATAAAGATCTATCAAATTCCATACCCACATGAAGCACATCCCGATTTTATCGTCCCGGATGACGACAAATTTCGGAAAGCATAAACTGGTAAATATAGTGACCAGCGGTCGATGTCAAAAAACCCTAAGACAATGCAGAGTTTGTTTAATTAAAGAAAAAAAAGCAGTACAGGGTTCATCTGTAAACTGTTTCGACTGTTTCGAGCGGTATCATACATAAAAAATATTAAACAACTTCTTCTTCGAGAAACATTGTTATATGGATTATGGTATATTATGTAAATATTAAACTGGAAACGACTGTAATAGATAATAGATAACATAAACATTGTTTAGCACTAATATCATTATAATAAAAGATTTTATTAAATTTGGTTATCCTATAATAACACAAAGCGTACAATTTTACCAGAGCAAAAGAAAAGCACATATATTCCCACACGACAGTCTAAGCCGAAACCGAGCCAGTGTTTGGTAAAATCTGCCGCTGAGTCACCGGTAAGAAGGGCATAGGATTTTTGAACAGCTACCGGTCGGTAAAGTGTTAATTTACTAATTAAATATCATGAATTATGAAATCTGATGAAAACTCAATAAATAAATCAAAAGGCTTAAACTTAAAGGTATCCATAGTTATTTCCATAAAAAAATTAGATATAGGATTTCCTTCACGTAATCGTATATGACTAATACAGCAACTAATGGAATTTTTGTCCTCCTTAATTGAACTTCTGACGGAAGACGTGGAACACGCATTTACCAAGTCAAAATCAGCCCTCGCCAATGCGAGTCGTTGGCACGCGTGTTTTTCGGTCAACAGCGGTTTCTTCATAGTGCTTCGCCATTTTACACCGTCAGCCTAAGATGACACTCGATAGTGTCTATAGAAATATTTAAACCGTCTCCTTCAGTTTCTGTCCCTCAGGCAGAGGTGGATCAGGATTCTTAGAAAGTAAGGCCGTTTGTCATCTTAATCCATAATCTTCAGTTTCATGCCACGATCCGGATGATCATCGACAGCTTGTGCTTTTTAATAATGCGAAATCCACGTTTTTTTTTGTTTTTTTCATTCAATTTTGATTCATCCATATATTTATCAACGGCAGCAGCAGAGATTATTATTCCCTTTAGATGAATACACAAAAGCACGGGTTCAAAGTGGGATGCATACGCAGCATTCGCGACGTGGCATTCAAAATAACGCTTACAGAGGCTGCTGTTCTTAGTCGGAAAATCGGAGAAAACTAAATTCACGCGACAGCTGTCCCTAACTAGATGGCAGAGAAATTAGGAGTTTAACTATCAACTAAGTGTATCGTCTAAATGTATCGACTATGCGCCAGTCGATGGCACAGGCTTGTCTAGGCTATACTTGACCAATTTCGAAGAACTGCAAAATTGCTTGGATAAACGGTCTCGATGCAAAGACTTGTCCAGTGTCATTGTCACGGTACTTGTGTATTGGCAAAAAGATGGAAAATACGTTAAATAAGTGAAGGACAAAATTTTGAATAAACCATTCATTGTACATCTCTTGAAATTTTCAATTTCTCGTTGATGAAAAAACTCCGGAAACGCTGCTAACAATAAATTTCTGATTTTCTAATTAAGTTGCTACGAATTAGAATTTGCTCGCATGAAACGCTAACAGAGATTGTCGATGAGTAAACGAAATAATTAAACTGTACCGAATTATTAGTTTCAGCAAGCTTCATTTATTTTTTTGCATCGCTGAAACACAGATAGACATTATCCATTGTAAGAAAGGAAGTTGCACGTTAAAAAATGACTCCAATCGTACTGCAGCCAAATTACTTTTTCTTTCTTTTTTTTCATTCTTCTTTCCATTTTCATACGATGACAACGGTCTTGTAAAGATCTATCAACAGTTGTGATTAACTAATCCCAGTGAAATTTCCTCAACTCTGGTGCTATTAATGCCACAATATTTTTCCAAATCCTTTGAATGTGTAACTTTACTTGCATTAATCTTCAATTTCTATTTCCCCGCCAGTTACTTATTTCACGTAGTTTTCTAAGAGCTTCGCTGCTGTGCTTTAACCATTGACCTTCCTGTATCGACGAACTGCTATGTCGTCCGCAATTGTACTTGTTATTATGCTTCCAGTTTGTACTTGATTGAGCGACAACAGCCAGAATTTTCTGGATACATCAATAGCTTCCCCTGTACATAACTTTGAAACCACATTCGAACAAATATAATTTAGGAAACTTGTTGAAATAATGTGCTAAATTAACTGTAAGTTTGAATCGTAGTCACGGCTGACATACTTGGTCAACTTGCTGGTTAACATTCATAGAAGATGCACAGATGAAACGTTTTATTTTTCCAAACATTTTTCTGTGACATCGGCTGCTATGTATTTGTTCCAGTGCTAAATATTTATTCTAGAACAAAATTGTCGCGCAGAAATGATAATTCTGTTATTTATAATTGTTAATCATAATTATAGCGAGCCTCCTCAGGATTCCCTTTCCTAATAATTTTGAAAAAATGGATAGGAAGGATATAGGCCTGCAAGATGCAAAGTGCGTAAGATGTACACAGTGGTTTTCGGGATCTGGGTATTACAATGATTTCTGCTCACTTTCGTCGAATGGTAAAATACTGCAGTCCAGTAGCGTTATATATTTGGTTTACAACGACTACAGCCTTTTTGGGTAGCTCTTTGCCGATTATACCATCATTTCCTAAAACTCTCTTATTATATGTATTAATCTGGTCCCGATTTCTGGCGGTGAGGATCGCTCAACAGACTTACGCACCAATGTTGTTAAATTCAGGCATTCTGTTATGTTGGTAAAGTCTTGGCTTGCAACTCGAATGTCAAGAGGTAGATACAAACGTGCGTGCTAGATGTCTTGCAAAAACTTGCTTGTCGCCATCTTCTTTTGCCCAAGATCTATCCTATTTTCCGATTATATTCTATCGGTATCTTGACCTTTTTCCTAGCTTTCCATAACGTGTAATTGGACTCCGAGGGTGAAACAAGGTTTTAGATGTATCGCTCTGAATTTATTTCTTATCATTTCTGAATTTAATAAATTCTTGAATTGCCTGGTCAATCTCATCGGTGAATTCTTATCGCTTGGGTGCCTGTTGAGTTGTCACTTATGTCTGGCAGTACGTATCTTGAGGATGTTTTCTTTCACGTTTTTTGAGTGTACAATTTGATCGGTGAATGTTTGATCCTCTTGTGGTATGGCAACATCTGATGTATGTTACAGATATGTTTCGCTATACTCTTACTGCACGTTCCTTATCGGTGGATGCCTTCGATAGGCTAGCTAGGTTCAAGTGCTCTCCCAAATATGATTTCATTAATTTCCAATATTGCGATGTCAAACTTGTTATAAAACGACTTCATCGTGTCTGAGTTAAGCGTTGAAGTAATAAATTTTAGATCGACAGCAGAGAGGTCAAATACCGAATGGATAAGCAGATATTTTTATTTTAATCCAAGACGCTCGCAAATACGTTCCTTATATTTCGCTATTTCATTGAACGTTATATTTCTCCTTGTAACTATGGCACTACTATGAACTGTATTGATGATGAAGTGTATTTTATAAATATTAACGTAATTTTCATTTGCCAAATTTGTCTCTGAGACCAGCAAAATGTCAATTACTTCTACTCTAAAGAACAATTCTATCCCATGTTTGCATTGGGTCAATCCGTCAGCGTTTCAAAGTATAGTTCTCAGTACAGCATCTTTCCGTGCCACCATAATCTAGACAGCGAAGATCTTGATTACAGTTCCGATGTTTACTTTTATTACAGTGTACTTCGCTGCACCTTGATCGGAGATCGATGGTGGTCACGTCGTTTTCATGTACTATGCTTCCGCGAGAAGAAATCACAGCATAGTTGCATCCACACTGCTGTTGAACTTCACTGATATTCCTATGAATTATGTAGCCGAAGAAAGCAATTTCGTTTTTTCAGAACGGAGAACCTAATTGTATTTTGTCACAGCCAACTTCACACTTAAGCAGCATAAAAAAAACGAAATTACTTTCCAAACAACCCAATATTTTTGGAACGTCATCATTCTGTGTTATTATTATTATAAATCATCGGCAATGAAGTCACCTTGAAAAAACAATAGTTTTTCCTTTTCTTGCTTCGTTTGATCGAATTACCACCTCAGCTAAAAGTATCGTTACAGAATATTCCGCCATACATGTGAAACTCATTAAATTAATTTAAAAATTATTTATCAAAATAGTACATAGGCTAATAAATAGCGAGATCATCAGAACAGTATAATGACAATGTTTCCCAATTACATAATATTCCTGAACTTAATGAAAAGTAAAATAATTTAATAAAAATCCTATCCTCTCACATTAATATCTTGCTAAAAGAAGTTTTCAAAGACAAGAAACATAATAAACATATTTGTGTTACACTTAACATTTGTTCACTCAATTTTGTATTACATACAACAATATAAGAACTTTAAATATTACATTGATATTACAGATTCAATTATCTACATTTAATTTCACATATGCCTCGAAGAAAAGTTTTTCCATTCAAATACACATTTTTGCATTTTGCAAATAACTCCAAAACTCAATCCGAATGTATTCCTTCTAAAGGATTGCTTTCAAAACAAAAATTTTTTGTCATTTTATAGCGATGACCACAATTATTAAAGACATTTAGTAGAAATACGTAGATGTACGTACAATTAATTAGCGTCTTAATGTAAAAATTTTAAAATATTCTATAAATGGAGTTAATCACTTTGGCTTTATAATGGATCATATATGTATGTAAGTATCAAATAAGTGCATATATACGAATACAAAAAATTATTCCAAATCTTCTTCTCTGTAATATATTTAGAAATTATCAATACCATTGAAGATGGAAAGCTTAATAATTACCGAACTTCATTGGATGCTATACGACACTGTAAAACATAATGAAAATATTATATTAATGATAAGTAATTCGTTCCAAACTTCTTTCCAGGCTGAATGTTAATGAAATTACGTGATGAAAAGAAGAAAATATGTGACAAGAAATATGTGACGGTCCACCCACACCGTCATTATAGGTCCGATGTGTCAGGTAAGTACTGTAAATATGTAGTTGCTGCGTTCTGGTAGCGCTGACAGGAAAAAAGGAAAAGAAAGGGGTGGCTCTCGGTAAGGTTACCTAACCGGCTCTGCCTCAGACGGGGATCCTATTGTTCCTTACCTAGGCTTTTGTAGGTGTTGTATATATAAGATTAGGAGGGTTCACCGAGGATTTGCGAGAAAGTCCTCAAACCTCCTTGAAGTTTAAATCTATCTAGCGGTGAGGGTGAGAAACTCGAAAAAAATGGAGGTCTTGCTAAAAAATTATACACTCAATATATTCAACTTGTGTTATAAACCGTTTGTTACTGGAAGAGGTCGCTTATAAAAGACAAAATCCATTCCGAAAAATGGTAATGTTATTTCGAATTGTGAACAAAGTAGTTCCAGAACCAACAGCTCTATTTCTGATCACCTTATTGTTAGTATATTGTAATCTCAATCCAATTTCCACGAGGCAGCCGTTAATTAATCTCGTTGAATGCTAATTAAATGAGCCTCCTCATAAAAAAGATATATGGAATGATTTGGATCTAAAAGGGGGTAACAAGATAACCGTGGAAACATTCTCGCCGGAGGAACTCTACTAGTTCGTAGTCCACAATCTGTCTTTATATGTATGTAGATATGAATTCGATGTGTAGATACTTGATAAAATTAAATTACAATAGAGAAACCAACACCTGCCGTTAGAGGTGTTAACCAGTGGATCACTTGCAGATAATATCCGAAACACTAGAAGCAAGCTGCACGTATAACAAAGAGAAAATAACAATCCTACTCGATTTAAAAGAAATTATTTAGAAATAAAATATGTAAACTTCACACTCCTTTACAAAAAAGAATGAAACGAGGTTTCATCAATATCATAGGAAGCATATCGAAATCATTATTCGGAACCTTAGGTGAAAACGACCTAGACCTAATCAAAACTAACATAGCGAATTATACGACAAAAAGAATCAAATCACAAGAATTGTCCAAAATTAAACAGCAGTCATCCGCGCCTTTATACATGACGAGCAGTTTCAAAACACAATAGAGAAGGAAGAGCTACAACTACATGAACTCGAAACTAAGGAACACTAACTAGACGGACTACTAATCATAGAAATTTTACTAACAGACCTAGCTATTAAAACCACTGACTTCTACTTGACAATGTTAATACTAGGTAAACAAGGAATAATCGATACCACTTTCATACTGATAGATGCCTTTCCGCATCGAAATGACCTGTGGGTTACTTATCACACAGGCGGCCACGCGGCCATTCAATTGCTATATCTCTAGTCAAAAATATACTGCTTTTATATCGGCAGAACATTTTCCGTTGATTTTATTGACAAATTGGATTAATCAATTCTCAAAGTTACTCATTGTTGAAGCAACATCAAAATGTCCAAGGTATTGTGTACTGGTTCATAATAAAAATACCGATTAAGACCATTGATAGTGAAATGATATTTCATATAATGTTCTTGCACGAATTACGAATAGATCGTCCGAAAGTGTAGTTGTTAATCTGTGGAAATTTGAAATTGTAGGTTATAATTTTGATTGAAAATAATACTTTTCAAATTAGTTCACGCCTTTTCAATATGTATGCTGGAAGTAGAAAAGTATGTTGTTTGAAAATAGACTAACCGATACCGAAGAACATGAAAATAATTTTAACCTGCCTAAAAAACGACGAAGAATTGTATGCAGCACATCGGAATCGGAATCGTAATCGGAATAGGAATCTTAATCGAAGCCAATTCAACATGATACCAAGGACACCGATTGTGATATATCATAGACCTCTAAACATTTTAAGCCAAAAATTCTTTCATTTTCCTCAAGAAATTCAGGAATAAAAAAGGAAATAAGCCAATTGTAGATTACTTTCATGTATTCATTTTTGAGGAGTTCGAATAGTACATTGTGGATGAAATTAATTATTATTAGGCTCAGAAGAATAATAGCAATTTGGATACCCGGGAACACACTACGGTAGACGAAATGTACTGTTTGTACCGTTGTCATTATTCATCACACGAAACAAAAAACTAACAATATATTGGAGTAAAGATAAATAATTGCGAAGCAGTATTTTTTGCGATATTTTGACGAGATATCGATATCTACCATTGCTACGGATAATACACTTTACACACGAACTTGGACCAACTAATGACTGTTTGGGTAAAATATGAGATGTAACCAATATGATACGGAAATCATTTAGTGACGCATTTTATTCGTATCAAGGACTTTGTATTGACGAAAGCTTGATGTTATATGAAAACCGCTTCAAGCATTATATTACGATGAAGAGGAACCAGATCGGTATAAAATCATACATGCGGTGTTATTGTAAAACAGGTTACGTGCAAGACCTTATAGTTTACAGCGAAAGCTCAGCAAATGTAGAAAGTTCAATCACGGGGATCTGAACATGGGGAGCAATAGTCTTCTCATTTTTGAAACCATATTTAGGAAAAGGTCACACAGTCTACCTAGACAACTGTTATTCAAGTTCAGCAGTATTTAACTTTTTGCACAATAATTGTACTAACGCTTGCGGGACCGTGAGAAAAATACGGCAAGGAATACCGAAGTTTGAACGACGTTTGAAGAAAGAAGTTACATGTTTACGAACATCAAATAGTTCGTTAGCTATGAAGTGGGTAGACAAAAGAGAAGTTTATATGATTACAACTACGTATACTGCAGATTTTGTAGCAGTGTCTAGGTATGGAGGACAACAGTATGTGCAAAAGCCTGTGTGTATTATAAGATTATAAGAAAACAATGGACATTATATGTAAGGTTGTTATGCTTGTAAGTAGCGTTAATGCAACGCATAAATCGTTGAAGTGGTACCGCAAATTTTTCTTCCATCTCGTAGATATTTGTGTGTGGAATGCATATTGTCTGAAGAAGAGTGTAGTTGTGAAGGAGCGAAGCAATACATTTCTCAATGTCAAATAGCAAACGAAGATAGGATGAGAATTATATGCAGATATGGTACAGGTGGAGTGTACCTGTAGATTATTCGTATGAAAGCATAATAGATATAAAATGGTATAAAAAAATGGCTTTCGAAATTTTCTAAACACTGCAGTCGTAAATGCTCTGTTTATGTTTAAGGAAGAAAGTAAAGAAAAATATCAAACATATCATTTGCTAGACAATTGGCGGATGCACCAACCTATTGAGCCAATAAGAGGAAACATACCAACTCTTATAGATATGGAAACCTAACCCATCTCAAAGTTACCCCATATCTACCCCAAAACCCTATGGTCTTACCAAAACACCAATCCTACGCAGAGACAAATATAAAGTAACTAACAAGGAGTGTGCAAGGTCTTTGAGTCACCGATACAGCTCAAATTTTGCACGTTGGTAAATTTCATTCCCCTGCTTATAAAAATATACCATTATAAGGGCAAACACTCCATAGGTTTTTTTAAATATTTGGAATAGAAATTCGTTAATTTCACATGTGAATTTCTATTCATGATGATTATTAAATATCTAAACCTATTTAGGATGGTAACTATGGACTGAACTTCTTACGCGTTATAATGGGTTCCGATTCCCGATGAGACGGTAAAAATATTTTTCATTTTCTTAAACGCCTTTTTAACTTTGCATGAATCTATTGCATGTAAGTCTGTTACAGATTTTTAATGAATAGCAAAAATACATGTATACATCTATTGATTGCATCGAATAAAATTTTTATTTATCTTTCAGTAAATACAGACAATTTATTTAAAATCTTTTATGCATTTTAACGGAGGATAAACTTACAAAAATAAAATATAACATTTAAGAAAGTGAAAGAAAATTAACCCATTCACCGATATTTGTACTCCGCTATACTGCGTAGTAAAATTTACCCCAACCCTACCACAACAAACATCTATATTAATAGAACTAACCGATGTGAAACGAAACCCATACAAGAAAGCAACGAATATTTAATTGCAAATATTTAAAAAACTATTGCATGTTTACCTACATAATGTTACATTTTCATAAACAGCGAAACGAAATCTAGCTATGTGCAACATTTGAACCAGATCGGTGATCTGCACGCCATGCACTCTCCTTGCGAGGAAGAGAAAATATATCGTGCGAGTGAAAAAATGAGGAGAACAAAGGAAGGCGCGTTGTTTTTTCTTTTAATATATGTATTTGTTCGTGCGTCAAATAGACGCGTATATGTAGAATAAGTATATAAGGAATGTCCGTAAAACTAATGTTAAATATGATGAAAAATGTAATATTTATAATTCATACTACGTGATCTACGTAACACTGTGATCAAATAATGATTAATCTTACGTGCAAGTATTATTTATAAAAGAGAAACATGTTCCTATACAAAAGAAACTTGTTCTTCGTCATATTCTATATTGATGTTAATCCGTATAAATTTCAACAAATATACAAATACAATTGTCATAACCTTAATCTTTCTTAACCCTTTGCACTCGAGAGGCGACTGCAAGTCCCCATTCCTTTTAATACCATAATCTAAATAACGAATACGGAAAGATAAATATATTACGAATAACTGTACACGAAGTAACTCGATAACCTAACCCAAACACGTCCTTTACTTTTTTCGTTTCATTGTTAAAAGCGTAAGTGAGGATACAAAGATATAAGAAAAGCTTCGAATTGCGTTGTTCATCATAAGGAAATTCTTCGAGCGCAAAGGGTTAATTTCGTAATATGCTGCTTTATGAATTTTCTCAAACCTTAGTCAATTCGTCAAACTGGTTCAGTATTCATGCGTAAGTACGATACTTTTGCTCAGCACAAAAGGTTTAAAATTGCGATTATTATAGGCGGATAGAAAAACAGAATCAATCTGAGAACTATTCACCATCGACTAGACCCCCCTTCCCCAAAGAAAAACCGTCGAATATCACAATTAAAAGCAGTTCCTTCTACTTAATAATCACTACTTTAAAATCATTGTAACTTAACACGTTCACGTCGGGGCCGATTAGTAGTAGTAGTAGTAGTAGAGCTCGAACTCGTGCTTCACTTTATAAAAAAAAGAAAAGAAGGATCACATTTTCTTCATTCATACAACGAATTTCAAGAGAAACAATACGGAGATGCAACAAATATTACAAATGTTTATGTAAGAGAAATGGTAGACAATGCCACGAGAAAGGCCAAAAAAGTAACGACGTATTGTAACCTCGCTAGGATAAGCCAACACTATGTTTAGAATATGTATTAAAAATTTGCATAGGTACAAACTTACTACTCACCTCGGCTTCATCGTCTATCAAAGTCCACTTCTTCCACTTAAATTTTTTTTCCCTACACCTTATTTTCTATTCCATCATTTTCACGTAGCTTCACTCTCTACTTCCAAAAAAATTATCATCTTCCCTTAGAAATTCACTTCGATCTTCTGCTTCTCTTTCTTTCCATTCTTCCTTACGTTTTAACTTCATCTTACGTCTCTTCTTTTAAGCGCATTGATTTTCAATTTTCCTCCACGTTTATTTCATTTTTCCTATGGATCATTTTCCTTTAATACCTCCATTTTTCCAGTCCATTCGTATCCAAGTATTTCTTTAACCATTCGTCATTCATTTCGCCTTTTTTCACTTAACTTTCATAACCCATTCATTTAACTTTTGGTATGCTATTGAAATTCATCTATCGAAGCAGTTATTCCTTTCTCACTCCGATACACATCGTCTGTTACTGTCAATTACTTTATCGGGAATACCTCTTTATTCAGCATTTCAACTTTTCATCTATTCCATACAATCTCGTGCCCCAATTTACGTGCTGGTAAACCATACTCGTTACATTCCTCCTTTTCATGTATAACTTTTCCAAAAATTTTTTTACAATCTTTCCACAATTCTTATTGATTTTTCACCTACAAATATTGAAGTCTTCCTTTATAATTCCTCAACCGCATGACTATTCCTATCGGAGCATACCAGTTTCTATATTTTCATTGTCATTTTCATTAATATCTGCTTCTAACCCAATTAACTATTTTCTCATTACAAACCTCACCTTTCTATGTCGGTAGCTCCCCAATGTCTTTCTATTACCTTATTGCATTAGCCTCATCTATTTATTATCTCGTCATTGCACATTTTCTTCACTTCCATTAAACTTTCATCCCTTATACTTGTATTATTTTTTTCTTTATTATTTCTTCACTTTATTACCAATCTTTAAATTTTCCAAAAAATTTTATACATTCAAAGTCCTTCGTTTCTTTATTCCTTTCAACAATCTCCCTCTTCTTCTCAATCATAACACCAATAAAATATTTATGCTTCTTCTTTCTCTTTGCTCCATTTCTTCCATGCTCCATGTCTGAAGCACTGGTTCATTCCGCTTCACAGGTTAAGAGAGCTTATTTTGTCTATCACTTCACCTAATGTGTCCTCATATGTCTTTACATTACTCCTCATTTTCTTTCATTTTCATTCATTTTCCGTCTTCTTCCTATCTTTTAAAATAGCGCCTCCAATTTTCCATTCTCTGGCTTAACAATTTCTTTCATCTTAATTTCTTTCTTCATTTATTTTCTCCTACGTAAATTCTATTCAATCTATCATCCCCAATTTTACAAATAATATAATCAAATTTACTAAATGCACCTAAAACGCAATCCACAATTTCGTCCTTGATTTTCCGCAACAGTCATCCAAGTATTTTCATTTTACACACCGTTACAGTTCATTTTTCAATCTCTTTATAATCCTTTCCTACCTCTCTACTCTTCTATTATAATATACCCTCTTCCTTTATCTTCTTTCTATCTCTGCGCCATAGCATTCTCGCCTTTCCATTCTCTCAAAAAAAGTCGTCACAGGTCCTCGCTCCAAATTAACGCTTTCATCTTAACGATTCTATCATCTTCCATATTTCCTATCTTTCTTCTTTATTCCCTTATAGTCTCGCATACATTCAAATGCATATGCAATCACCCCAGCTCTTTCATCACGAATTCAAAATATAGGTTTCGGATAATACCAAATCGTCACAGATAAATTTCTCTAAAGTCATCTTTTCTCTCCACAAATCATAACGCTTCTAAATATGTCACATGACTAAGTCACAGTTACAATTATCTTCACGTTCCACTTCGACTTCGACTTTGGTTTTGACTTGGCTTTCTCTCATCCAGCACTATCGCGTCTTCTTTCTAATATTTCTATAGTCAATCTAACAATCATCCGAGGCCATCATGTCTACCTCCTTCGATATATAATTATCCTAACTTTTCCAATATTTATATTCACTTTTTATTCTCTAATACTAATTTTATACCTCCTAACAATGGTAATGCCAGCATTACCTTCTCTTCCAATTTACATGCTTTGCTTTTCTTTTTCTTTTCAAATTCTTCACAATTTCCACAATTTTTCCCCATGTTGTAAAATATTTGTCAAAACTTACTTTAAAATTCTACATTCATTCTTATTTCTTTCGCTCCTTTCATTTCTTATAAATTCTTATATGTTCTCATTATTCAATTCCTCGTTACTCCTTTTCCTCCTACCTTATATTTTATCCCAAAAAATACTTTACCTCCTGCTAATTGTATTCATGGTAACAATATGGTACATGCAAAATACCGCTACGTTTACTCTTAATAGCAAAACTATTGCAACTTCATATTTTTTTTT
The DNA here is from genome assembly GCA_002201625.1 of Euglossa dilemma. NCBI lineage: Eukaryota > Metazoa > Arthropoda > Insecta > Hymenoptera > Apidae > Euglossa > Euglossa dilemma. The sequence continues at coordinate 9,156 of NIJG01000898.1, read as the reverse complement.
CCCTGCAAATTCACGACAGTTTCTACATACCTTCTTAGATAAGTTTATACTAACACAACCTTTACTCCACCTTCCTTATTTCAATCTCACTTCCAATCTTAATAATCCGCCCAAATGATTATCATCCATTCCTCCTCTTTTCCTCTCATTCTATTTTTTATTCAAATTTTAATTTCATTCCCTTCATCTTCATTCCTAGCTCACCATCTACTACATTCTTCAATTCCTACATTTCTTTCAGATTCCTATGAATTCCTACAGATTCTTTCAAAAAATTTTTTGCCAATCAGTATAGCTAACTAAAAACTCATCCACTCTTCTCTGAAACATTCTTTTCTCACATTATCGCCAGTATCTTCACAATCCATGAAAGTCACACACGCTGTATAATCCTATCCTCTTCTTTACCGAGATAAACCATATACTCCAAAACACAGCAAACATATATACTCAAGTTATTACAGCAAATGGACTACAATGTCATTTAATAGTCATTCCAAATTTTCACAATTTTATAATCTTTTCTCATGCATAACTATTTTTTTATTTTTAATAGTTCTATACAGTTCAGCCACTATACTCAGTCGGTGCAATATACACTCATTTTCTTACTATTTTCTTATTCCCACTTCTATACGGTTCAAATTAGCTCAAGCAGTTCAAATACTGTATTCTGCACAATTCTCTACCATATATTTCTTTCATTTATAGTCATTCTACTTTCAAATCCAAATAAATTCTCAATAATACTATTGCAATAAAGCAAAATGTATTTTCAATTTCTTTCACCTTAATTTCCAACCAGTTATTGCCTCTTCTTTCCCCTATTTGCATGTCGTTATCCTTATAAATTAACCAGCATCTTTTGTCACCCTTAAGCAATATTGCATTTTTTAATTCTATTCCTGTATCTTCTCTTCCACAAATTCCATTCATTTTTATTGCTTTTTCAAGGATGGCTATCAATATATTCCAATTTTCCAATGGTATAAACCTTATTTCTGTTATTTTTAAAACTACTATTTCATTTTTTTTTTTTTTTCGCCTTACCATTAGNTTTCATTTTTTTTTTTTTTCGCCTTACCATTAGAATCTATTATCGAGGATGCACAATCCTCTCGGTTCATTCCGTTATCAACATCTTTCGTTTCTTTACCCATAGTAATTTCTGCTTTCCTTTCCCAACTTTCTTTTATCTAGTCATTATCAATCTTTATATAATTTAAATCTCCAGTTAAATATCTTTCACTTTCCACTAATGCTATCCTAAACACGTTCTTCTTTTTACTTCTTATCGGATAAACGCCTTCTACGTCCCATTCTGCGTATGGTATTAAAGGCATTCACATTTAAAAGAATATTTTATTCTTACTGCTCAAACACTTTAGTCTACCAATATCTAAATAAACTCAAAATTATCTTTCTGTGGCTTCATTGCGGTATTTAATGTCTTCATCCAATGTCTTAAACGTACGTTTAATCCATCTTTCTCCTTCAATTATCTCAGAGCTAAGTATACCTTATTTTGCTAATATTTACTTAGTATCTCTTCTCGGCTTATTATCTCTATGGCTTTCCATCTTTCTCGTTTCTCTAAATAACTTTCCAATTTCTTTCGTGCTATCTCAGTTTACAATTTTCCGCCTTAAAGCGGTTTCCTTCCTAATAATGTTTTTCACCTCCTTATTATCTTACAATAATTTATCAATCTTCGCCTTTACAATCTTCGAGTCCTTTTCATCCAGTTTTTCCAATAATCATGTAGACACTCATCTTATCCTCTTTTCTACCGACTGAGTCTGTCTTATTATTTTTAACTCTAGCGCTACGTTATCTAATGTATCTATTTTTCTTAAGCCATTATTTCAAATATCCATTTCGTCTTCCATGTCACATCATTTACCACAGTCTTTCCTCCTATATTTTGCAACTTCACTTACGCTAATTAGTTAAGTAAATACATCATTAATATCTAATCCTATAAAAATATCGACTTCTTTTATATAAAGATATGCTTTTTCTATTTTCTCCTCAAATATTCAATTTTCTCTTAACGCAACTATTTCTTTTCCTAACACCATAGTCATTGTCCTGTAAAATGAACTGAAATTCTATTCCCATCCATTTTTCATAATTGCCCTTCAACTTTTACTTCCCTTCGCCTCCCATCAAATTTTAACGGTACTAATTAGATATATTCGCCCTTATCGTTCTGTATCTACTTTATTGCTTTTCTGATCCTTGTCAATCCTACCTTCCGTCTCCTACTCTAAATATTCTTTCGCTTTTAATTATCTTTCCTTGTTCCTCGAGTTTCTATCCTCCGAAACATTTCTCCTATCTTTCTCCACCTTTCTCTAACTTATCAACCCATTCCCGATTCCGAAATTCTACTTCCTCCTTTCTGTCTTCTCCGTATCCTATCTTTCATCATCGCGTATCTTCTCTTCAACGATTCCTTCCTTTCAGGGTCAAAATTACTTCTGGAAATCTCAAACATTTTCCATGCTTCCTCCTATCTTTCCATTAACTCTCCGAAAAACGTTTCGCCTCGTCTCTTAATATTTTCCGCCCGCCCCAAAATACCTATATATAATGTTTTAGTACACCTACTCCATATCGCCTCTCTTTAATCTCTCTTTAAGAGACCTGCTAGTATCAAATACATTCCTACTTCCTAGCCTACCTGCTAGTATCAAATACATTCCTACTTCATCATCCATTCGTGCTATGTATTCTTGCCTTTCTTTCTTTTAACTAGTACTCCGAGTAAATCCATTCCCATTTTCTTTCCAAGTTTTACTACTCTGTCACTAAATTATTGCTTCTTGCTTCTTCCTTCTTTCTTATTCCTCACAATTCTTTATTCTTTTTCGGATCTTTTCCATTCTCATATGTTTTTCTTGTGCTCTTTCCATCAGTCCTTCCATGCTTCTAGTGGTTTCTTATTCTCCAATATGTCTTCTATATTACTGTCGACTGTACTATCCAATCCTCATTTCCTTTTCCCTTTATTGCCAAATTCCACTGTCTGTCCAAGTTATGGCCTTCCTTTCGTCCTTGCAGTATATTAAATATACAAACATTCTTCTTATTCTATTTTTGTTTCTATCCTTCTGTTTATTCTCCTATAATCCCATTTTGTCGTCTTCTTTTATAACATCGTCTACCTTTCTTACCCATTTGTCCTTGTCCTATTCTCTCATAAATTCTCTAGTTAGTTCCTATTATGTAGTGTGCTTTGTTTCCATCCTCTGTCCTTTCGCTAATTCCTCTCTTTTCTCCCATTCCCAACATTTCTTCACCTGGCTCCTTCTTATTTTACCCTCAAACTTTTCGTCTTCGCTAATTTCCTCTATGTAAAATAGTGCAAAGGCTGCTATCTTATCTTTACCTTTTTTATATTCCATGTCGTAATTCCTATTCTTCCAACCTCAATCTCCACCGCATCACTTTCCAAGATGAATCCTTCCAAGTATTTAACCATTTCAGTGATTCATCCCCAGTTTTACATGATCAGAGTCAACTTGAGATGACTGCAACTTTTTCACACATTTCTAGAAATTTTTCCCCATTTCTTATCCACGCCTCTATCCATTTCTGCCTACTCCAATTTATCCTTCTCCTACCGTCCATTCTTTCTGCATCTCCTCATAATTCCGTACCTCCACTATTTCACTTCCACAGAGTCGAAAAAATTATACTCTTTCCCAAACATCTTTCCAATTCATTCCATATACGTTTATCAAAATATTCTCTTCTTTTTTTATAATTTCATATGCTTCTCGCTTTAGATATACCCAATCCAAGTTCCAATTCTTATTGCCTCCCAATTGAATATTTTAACGTGTAATATTTAATTATATAATAAAATATTTCATTTCTATGATTCCTATAATTCTCGTATATTCCTCATCCATACAATTATCCTATAATCAAAAATATAAATTATTTTCCTTTTACGTTTTTTTTTTTTTTAACTTTTTAGCTTCTCAGAATTAACCCCCCTCCCCAAACGCCCTACGAGCTTCACACCCAAATAACCATTACCGTCGGTAGAACGAAATATCCTCTCCAATCTCGTATATTCCATTTACATACAATCCACAATTCAACCAAATTCAATACAAATCCAATCGATTCAGAATTCAGATATACAAAATTTCATTTCATCATCCACAATACCAACCCCCATTATATATTCCTTTCCAAATCCAAATACTTTTCATTCTCATTCATCCGCTTTCATTTATTTACTCAATTTTCATACAAAAACATTTATATCCACAATTATTCCAGTTACATCATATCTCGTTTCTCCTATTTTAAATAACAAAGTGAATTTATTATAAATGGGTTCCCGTATTTTGCAAAGGACCCAATAAGACAGTCACCCATTCCTTTCACTCAGTTTCTTGTCCTCGAATTAATTTAACCATTTACCCGTACCTCAATAAATCTAACCACTCAACATTCTTTTTACCACCAAATCACTGTCATCACAATTATTCCAAAACCGACTGCTTTCGTTCCAACAATTCGTGCAAATAAAAGAGAATTGCCCAAACTGGGAAAACAGAAAAAAACATAATTTACCTACATTTTCATACCCAATTTTTTAAACAGACAATTCAACTTTCACCCTATATAAAAGTAAGCCAACTGAAAAAGTACTTCTACTCAGTGACAAACATAATTAAATCAGCATTCAAAAAGACAAAAAAAAAAGAGGCAAACTATCATATTTTATAATAAAAACAAATTCGGGCTAGACATTATGGATCAAATGGCCACAAAATATAGTCTCCAGTCACTATCTCCAACATTTTTGCAGCCACTTCAACTTTCTTTTAACATTCTCTACTTAGCGACAATAAATCCATGCGTTTTGTACAGTCAAACAACTCGCCAACATATATCGACGAAACATTTTCTTCCAATTACCACAACTTTCCACACAGTATAAACATTAATCTCAACTTCAAAACTTCAATCACCTCTTCCACAACCCAGACAGTTCAAGTATACCAAAAGTTCCAAAATAGCATTTTCTAATCAAAATAAAACTATCCATAGATGTGCTGGCTGCCAAAAACATCTTCCTGCTAAATGTACATTCAAAAAAATCTCTTCATGTCAAAATTCTCCCCATCCAAGTAATAACTAAACCTAAATCCAAAATAAATAATAATACTACCTTTTATATAAATAGATCTAGATTTTCATGGATTCTCTAATTCTCATATATTCTTGCTCAATACTACATTATAATGAAAAAAATATAAATTACTCTTACTTTTTTGCTTATCAAGATTATCTCTGTAGTGTGAAACAGCATCGGAGCTTGAGGGCCAAACAGGCCGCGTTTAGCGGCAATACAACGGAAAATCCTGACTAATGCCATACACGCAATCGCTATTCCGAGCGACAACTCGATGCGACACGCCACGGCGCGGCGCGACTGCAGTAGACACGTAACATCGTTTTCTCAAATTATATCCTTAACCGTTTCAGTATTAATCATAATAATGAAAAGATAAACACTATTATTATTATCAAAAAGAATATTTCAATATTAGATTAATCTTTTTTACTTCAATAATAATAAATAAGTTATTATTATTTACATTAATATTGTTTATGAAATAATCTTTAAATATCAAATAACTTTTATATACTGATAAATAAAATACTCTTCATAAAAAAGATAATCATGAAATATTGATTTTATTAAATTTTGTTTAATTCATTAATACAATAAAGTAAGAGAAAATAATTCTAATACCAAAGACAAAAATAATTAACGATGTTATTAAATTATAAATAAAAAGTATACTCTTATTCACCAAATAAAATATATTAACCATCTGTTTATGCTAGCCTTCGATAAGCACCGATCGTACCACACGGCATAAATTAAGTTGCGTTGTGCGCCGAGAACGACGCACTATTGCGTAGGCATGCATTT
>NIJG01000897.1:25270-41140 GCA_002201625.1 Euglossa dilemma | reverse complement strand
TAAATAATAATAATATAATAGTAATAGTTAAGTTAAATTAGTAATATTCAATATTAAGTAGTCAAAGCATCTACGTAACAACCTTTTCTTTTCAAGTTATTTACAGTCCTGCAATTGTTACAGGGCAATTGTTTATTTACATATCTTTCGAAGTTGTAGCTAGTTATAACTAATTCTTTTGGTAAAATAAAGGGGGTACTTTAAACTTTATTATTGGGACACACGCCAGATGCGGAAAGCGAAGGTCATTCGGGTACTTTCCATTCCTTCGTGACGTCGTGGACTTCAGGGCAATGTGGACTTGGTTTATGTCTTTACAACCACATCGACCTCGAATGTGAAAGAAAAAGCAGCCAGTGCGTTTGCGCCTACAGAATATCACGGGTCCTTCCCAAGAAAGTGAACTTTGCTTTTTCCGCATCGGCCCCCACCTCCCGCTCATAAATAAAGTCCTGCCTAACAATCACGGTGTATTTATATAAACCTCTCGTCCTCCACCTTCAATCGTATTCCCAAAAGAAGTCTCAGTATTATTCTAATCAATTCCCCACACCAAAAAAACGATCCTGCATATATATAATATTATGTATATTATTAAAACTCAACGAGCGTGATTCAACTGTGATCAGTTGAATTATGCTATCTGTTTTGTTTTCTGGGATTTCAAGGACATCGTTTTTTTTTTTAGATTCTACCGGACAGTACCACGATTAATTCTGAAGTGTACCGTGATCAACTGGACAAATTGAATGACTCACTCAAACAGATAAGGTTAGAATTGATCAATGGAAAAGGTATAGTGTTCCACCACGATAATGCGAGACCTCGTACAAGTTTCGTAGCTCGCCAAAAGCTTTACAGCTTGAATGGGACGTACTGCCATTATATTCTCCAGATTTGGGACCTTCGGACTATTTCTCGTTCCGGTCTCTGAAAAATTTTTTCGATGGGAAGATCTTCGCTTCAAATCAGGATGTGAAATATTACTCGAAACTGTTTTTTTCCAGCAAAGATCAGAAATTTTACGAGCGTGGAATCAATCTCCTGCCCGAAAGATGGTGAAAGGTATGGATCAAANTCGATGGGAAGATCTTCGCTTCAAATCAGGATGTGAAATATTACTCGAAACTGTTTTTTTCCAGCAAAGATCAGAAATTTTACGAGCGTGGAATCAGTCTCCTGCCCAAAAAATGGTAAAAGGTATTGGACCAAAATGGAGAATATATAATTTAATAAAATGTTTATACATTCTAAAAAAATCGTGTTTCATTTTCACCCAAAAAAACGAAATGACTTTCCGAACAGCCCAATAGGATAAAGCGCGATTTAAAAAACTTCAGTGCTTTGATGCTTTGTGCGTAAAGCAGATCGGTGACTTGAGAATGGAAAATTGTAGAAGGTGGTATAGGAAAGTCAAAAATACAGTTATGCCAACAACACGCGGAGTTCCCAAGCGGTCACCCATCTAAGTACTATCCGCGCCCAACGCAGCTTAACTTTGGTGATCGGACGAGAACCAGTGCTTTTTGCGTAGTATGGACGTTGGCTATTACTCTTATATTACTCGCGTTTAAATACTAATTGCGAATTCATATATAATGCACTATATGGCTATTCGTCACGTGACAGCAATAAACCGGCGAAACTTTCGTAAGCGATTTAAAATAGACGGCGTAACAGTCAGGCAACAGTTTTCGCGTAAAACACTCGAGGTTATTGACTGCGAGACGATCGGTCCAGCGGTGTCGAATTTTTTCGACCCGAAGAGCAGGTAGTGCTATTGTTTACAATAACTATAGGCAGAGATTTATCCCTTTGCTCTCGAAGAATTTTCTCTTGGTGAATAACGCGATTCGTAGTGTTCCGTCGTGGAACTAAACCATCTGGAAGACACCGGCGCGGTTTTCCATCAGCCGAGCTCTTCGTGCCACTTGACAATCGGTCGCAGTATTTCCAGTGAATTGTTACGTTTGAAAAGGTCCTATTACTTATTTTTTAAAACTTCTCGTGGTCCGAAACACGAGAAGCTAAAACCATACTTCACCGAAATTAGGCTCTGGCGCCGAGAACTTGGCTGACAATGGGTCAGTAGAAAGCCCACGTGCTTTACACTCGTGGACGTTCCAGACCCTAGCTCGGGGCCATAAATATCGATTGGCCCCACAAACGGAAAATTCTCCGGTCACCGCGCTCGGGTGACATCGTGTAATTTATTTTTTTACTTTTCCTCCCTTCAAGATGTTCCATACGAAGACCAAGGGAACGCCCTTGGTCCCAAAACGCCAATCAAGGACGTTATTTTGCAAGAATAGAACAATATAGAACCGGCTTTTACACGAAAATTAGCGACTTCAATACCGAAACGATCGAAAAAAATTATTACAAAGAAAGAACGACCAACGAAATATTAATGTTTAATTCCTAGATACTTTTAATCGTTTGTGCCAATACTTTTGTCCAATCTTAAAACGTTCGATAAACATGTTTTTATTATTATTTCGTATGTCAGTTTCTCTCAAATAATAAACTAGAATAATAAATAAATACACGTGTCAAACAAATTTTCTTCTTCGTCAATTTGTTTCATAATTATAAGGATTTGAATCAGAAAAATCATACTGTAGCAATAATGTGATCCAGCACAGTATATTAGAGCGTGAATGAATTCATCTGATTGCGATAATGTAACGAATACATCGCCAAATGTCAGATAAAAAGATGGCCGATTGTAGGATTCGAATAAATGCGGCCCTGGATGAATATCGACTGTGTTTGAAATTATAGTGACTGTAGGATCAATGCACAATAGGATCGAATCAACCGTGTATTTATGACGGTGTCGAATTTCTAGGAATGCGGCTAAATGTTTAGAATACCGTGATCGAAAGCACGATTGAAGAAGAGGACATAAGAATGGAAGAAAACGGATTGTGTGGTTTAAATAAGGATGTAAGAGCGCGGGCAGAGGAGTATCCGTTTGTCGTCGAGTTAATGTAAAAACCAGTGTTTGTCGTAGAGAGTCAAGAACAAAGTCGAAATTCAGAGTTCGAGCAAGAAGCTTGAAATCGGCCACCTAATCACACTGAATTTCATTCAATCCTACATTAGCGAAGGCAATCGGTAAAGTTCGTAAATGTCCGTGGACTTTCGGGCGATTGGAGAGTATATATAATTTCTGTACAGTTAGGTTATTTACATTGTGGTGTATTCCAATATAATTTAAAGTAGAACTAACAGCTTTCTTATATAAACATAAAGATGATTTTACTATACGACGTCAATCCTTATTTTGCGAGAATTATAGAAATTAACAATTCTGTTCATACTTTTGGATGTTACAATTTCGGACGACTCTAAAAGTTGGTTATATTTTCCTGTCATAAATCGTAATAAGCGTTTCTTTCTGGTTCTTAAAATACCTAATCCAAAATATCATTCTACCATTTATATATTTTCCTGTTATTCTGTCCATGTCGACGACGAACAGTTAGATTTCTTTAGTAATTAGCGCGATTTTAGAAAAATTCACAAATTTCAAAAAGTGAAGGTAATAAAGCAATTTCTACCATGGATACGTTTAAAAAAAAAGGAAATTCTAAAAGTATTACTGAATAGACATTTTAAAATTTGTATTTAACGGTGATATTATTGGGAAATAAAAGAAACACGAAATTCAACATATTCGTCTTTTAATACTCAGTACTTTATTAATGAAATGTAAGTACCTTATGTGCAGGTATATTTACATACTTAATTCACTACAATCTACGTACAATTACACATAATCACATGTGGAATATATTGCGCGTCTTTCGAAAAAGATATACATCTAGCATATATCTCGTATACAAAATATAAAAATAGGTGGCATTTTTTTTTTCAATAGGAATAAGGTTTGTTCACTATCATTATCACTATTATTTCTATAACAAAATATAGAAAAATACATGTGAAACCATCACAATCATTGGAATACTTAATACATTAATACATTAACGCTATACTTAGCCATGTATTATCGTAATTGACATATAAAGCAATGGTAAAAGATCAACTTTTTTAAATTTGCAATAAGCAAATAAAATTAAATCTTCAGCATTCGTTACCTTTTTTTTTATAGGATATAAAGTATTTCTTTTTCTTTCGCTGAGTAATTTACATTTTATATTAAATATATAAAAGGACAGTAACTTGTGACTTATCCAATTGTTTTAAACGAGACATACAAAGCACAAAATTTTATTGCTATTAATAATTTATATTAAATATACTGTTATTATTACTCTTGCCAATATTAAAAAAGTTTAAAACAAATTTTTTAATATATTCAAGTACTTTTAACTTTTCAGAATATAAATGTATAAATATCTTTATAAAAATTCGATATATGTAATATTAAGTACTTGTTATCTAACTAAAAATTTGAAATTTACTTATTATCTTTCTGTATTTTATTTGAACAAGATCATAATATGTGAGATTTAATTTCTATTGCATTTACTATGCATAAGCTCTTTTGCTTCTTATTGTACACGTTACAACAGCTTTTTTAGAAATGCATATATTAGCATGTAAAAGAAAATCGGTCTTTTATTACAAAATCAAATTATTATTAAAAGTAGCGCTTAAGTAATATTAAAAATATTATAGTCCAATCAATTTTAAATGAAATTAATTTAAATAAATATAATTGCTTCATAAAATAAATTGCGCACTATATTTTTCACTAACTAACGATTCACCATCTTTCATGTTTGAAAATAGTAAATATAGATATTAAGAAATAATGAGCAGGTTTCCATTGCTTAAAATTATAATACTAATTATAGATAAACTATTGCTTGCTGCTGCGTGAACAAGAACAAATGCATGTGTAAAGTGATAACTTTGTCGAAGATAACTCATAGCTATATATAACTGCAATTTTCTATGTTACACTTTATACATTTTTTAAATATGAAACTATGTATTCATTAACCAAAATTGAAGACTATAATACTTAATAAATATATACATTATTAACACATAACATATCACTAATAAAGTAGTCTGCCTTTCTTTGACAATGTTTATCAACTGAATACTAATTAGAAGCATTATAAAAGTAATTTAAATCTTATTATTTAGACAAGTCAACGATCATATGTTTAAAATGATTTCCAGATATTACTAAGGTAATTGAAAGCATATATCTACATTTTTCAAACCAGTTTATTAGTAATAAGTTATGCACTAAGTGCCAAAATAGTTCTATGGAAGACACTGTGGTAAGTCTCATAGTACTTAATTATTAAATTTGCACTTTAACAAAAAGTACTTTTGAAGAGACTGTACAAGGCACTTGTTTAATTTTGCCTTACAGTCTTCAATTTTGAAATTTTGTTCACTCATAAAGTTTGACTTGCAATAGCTCTAATAAAGTAATAGATATTCATAATAATTGGAATGAGTTTGGCATAGTATTACTTCAAATAGCTGTCAGCAGCAAAACAACTGAACTATTTTCAGCTAGCATTCGATATATCTATATCAATTGTTTCTTCTTTAAGCAACGCACGCTTATCTTCTTTGGTATTGGTTTGCCGTTTACCACCAACTTTACGTTTCCCTCTATTAAGTACACCATTTTCTTCATCCATCATACGCAAAATCTGTGTTTGATCAGAACTTTCTATCGGTGCTATCGATATATCGCGAACTGCACGGAATTTACCACAGTTATTTAAATGTTCATTCTCTAATCGAAAGAAATTCCAAACGAACCGCCTTAAAATAAATAAATTTTCATATAATAATTACTAATTTAAACACTTACTGAAATTTAAGTATGTTAATAAAACAATTGAAAATTTACCTAAAAACCTCAAGCGGAGCTACTACAGATGTCATTAAATCACTAGACACATATCCGCATTCAATGAGGCCAAAACTTGCAATCCAGGCGAATCTCAAAATAAAATCCTCAATTATAGCGAAATAATAAAATCCCTGGAAAAAATATAAAATAAATTAATTAATATTTTTTCCTACATAAAGAAGAAAAGGAAATTTATTTTTATTTACGTACTGCTGCTGAATACACTACTTCTTCACGTAAAAATTTGTTTTCACCAGCATTGCTATCTAAAAGTCCCCAATCCATTTTCAAATCCCAAGTTATTGAATAGATCGAATTGACAAGGCAACTGATGATCCAAAACCACAGCCATGGATTTTCCCAACGACTTTGATACTCCGCTGAAGTTAATATTGTTTTATCCCCATATTAATCAATAATAATATCGATCATATTAAAAAATTGTTTGTATCTTACCAGCACGATAGGCGCACATAGTATTAGATATTACAACAAGGAATGTAGTCGAATATTTTCCAGCATTAGCCAAATGGGGAAATGCCTCTTTAGAATCCCGGTATCGTCGAATACATTGTGCAAAACGAAACCATGCAGGTAAACAATTAACGATAGGTCTAACAATTAAAGATCCAGACATACATTGGGTAGTATCTTCTGCATCTAACCAATTTCCATTGGTAATGTAAAAACATGTTAAAAAATGGAAATCTAACAGTGCTGTAGCCATACTGTTCAATTGATCTGCCAACCAAAAATCAGCAAAATTTACATATGCAAATGGTGATATTAAAACTCTTCCCTGAAAATAAATATTTTATTTATTTTTATATGAACTTATGCTATTTATCTATCTATATATTATGATAATAATATATTATGTATGTTAACATGATATAATATACTTACAATAATTTTTAATAGCCAAAATCGTGCCTCATGACGGAACATTTTTAACGGATTCAGAAGAAATGCTAGCATAATACATACTAAAACTAATGGATTGACATATGGTGGAATGCTTAAACTGGCACTGTACAAAAAACTTAATAAACTAAGAGTCCATATAACACCAAGAACAGCAGCTAGTTCCATGAGATGTTGTTCAGACAAGTGATTTCGCGGATCCAATTCAAATATTAATACGTGATTAACACCGGATGATCGCCATCCATAAACATTCACACCAATAAGGAATAAAAATTGTATAATAAGTAGAGGTCCACGATATAATCTAAATGCAATTTTTAAGTTTTCTCCACCATCATGAAATATTGCTAGAAATAAAATAAAAAATGGAAATGGAAATATAATGATAAGTTATACTTATTTTATCTGTTACATAACTTTTGTTATTACCTGAAAGTACAACTGCGACAAATAATACAATAAAACTACCAGAAAATAATCCAACTTTAAATGTAGTCCATGGACTTTGATGCTCTCCTAAAGGTGGAACACGTAAACGTTTCATAGCACGTTGTCTATCTCCACCTTCCAAATCATTTGTCACGGTAGTTTCTGTATCTTGTATGAGTTTGTCTATATCTTTTGATGTATAAAAGTGTGCAGTTTCTACGCATTCTACTCTCCATTTTGATCCACTATCTACAGACAATAACTGAAAATAAAAATAAGGATAATATTAGACATATAACAGACATGAATTGCTACAATGTGTGAGGTATGCTGATTTTTTTACTTGTATTTAATAGGGTAAGGGGTTTTAAAAAATTATTAATTCTTTCCTTATTTTTTCATTATTTAAATCAATATGTAAACCTAAAGAAATACAAGAATAATTAAGTATTAATCAAAGCAATGATAAACAGACTTTTTCTTTTTACATACCTTGTCATGTTTTTTAAGAATTTTTCGGAAACCAGTGTAATTAAGATTTTGATAATTCTGAAGAAGTATAAGAGACAAATAAAATTCAGAGAATGCAAGTTTCAACTCTCTAAGCTTCCTTGTTGGTAAATGAGGTTTAACATTCACTTTTCCCTTATTTTTACCTCCACCATGCTGTAATTCTAACGCTGTTTTCAATTCACTTTGAAGTGCTGCATATTTACGTGTAGCTTCAGCTAATTTTTCTAAATATAAAAGATCAAATTTTATACAAATATTAAATAAGTGTTATATAAAGATCAAGTGTTTTATTATTAATATATACGATTATAAATTTCTATTTATTTGACTCAATTAATGTGTACGTAATTTTAAGAAAACTTTCTTACCAGAATAAAAAGTATTAATTTTCTTTAATTCACGATCACAAAATGTAAAAAATACTTCATCAAAAGAAGCAAAATGTCGAGATATCACTTCTGGTTCAACACTTTCATCTGAAGGAGCTTCTTCTACAGCAGTATATAGCATTGCTTTCATTTCCTATTAATCCAAAGAAATAATTTTAACTACTAGTTTACTGATACTATAGCTTTTAATGTATGTTTCTATTACTAAAGATTTTAGTAATTATTACTATTACTAAATTACTATTACTAAAATCATACTAATATCATACTTGATTACTAAAATCAAGATTTTAATGTAAAGATTATATTTTACCTCATAGCTAATATATTGTTTACGCCATTCTGGTGTAATGTGAGCAGATAAATGTTCCGCAAACTTCATTTTGCTTCAATTACCGCTTTACTTCAGTTCACGATCTGTAATAAACAAATTTGTATAAATTTTTATCAAAATAATAAAAATGTAGTACTTAAAACTTTTGTGCAAGAATAAAATATAAAAATGAAATATGTATAACAATATTAAACTACACGGATATAAAGTAAAATACACTATGGATATTAAATAAAAGAATCTTTTTCTTTTTTTATATATAAATTCTTGAAAGTAATATGTACTTCATATATTAATTTATTATTACAAATAATGTGTATCACGGAAATAATAAGATAATAAAATAAGCAGAAATTAAATGTAATCATAATATAATACTGAACTAGAAAGAATAAAAGTGAACAATAACCATTAAATTAAATGTTTAATATCGTATTCACTTTCGATGAATTAAACTACAAAATAGGTTACACGCAACACATATAATGCTTTTAAAACCTTTGTCGGCAGCTCTAAGTTAATATTTTCTCAATTCGTTTACATCATGATAAATTATTATTACTAGAAGATAAACGTATTTATTCTTAATTCTTACGTTTAATTGTCAAATTTTACATCAACTATAACACCATTATTTCTTCATATACACATGAATTGCATTATTAGATAAACAACTTTTTCATTAGTTATTTACAATTGTTACAAATCTGATTATCTTCCGTTTTTAAATAAATATTGAAATTAATTTTTCAATAAACTCTATTATACATATCATTGGAAAAACTGTTTCAATTAGATATAGTGCTTATATACGGTATATAATCTTGTTACATATAGTGTTTAATATTAAGTATGCTTTATTTCTATACACAAGAGTTAGTTTATTAATTTTAAGTTTATTATATTCTATAAATTTAAATGTTAGTTTTATAAATAAATATTTCATTCGCATTTAAGTTATATTGAATATCGTTTAAATAATTGTACTGCCCTCGTATAAAAATTCGTTAAAAAGAAATTATATATCAAGTTGTACATAAGGAAAATATAATCGTGAAAGTTAAACAATTACGAACTCTTCTTGCCAAATTGATTTTGAAATAATTTAATAATAATTTAAATCGTGAAATAATTTATATTATTTATATCATTTTTAATATTCTATCAATTAGTACTTACCATTACGTACATTAATTTTCAAGATATTAAACAAATTTCGTATCAATTTAGTAATTTTTATTAAATCTTACAACAATAATAAAGTTTTATAAAATATATTTAATTTTCTACTTTCAACTGATATATAAAGAATTTCAAACCTTATAAAATACATTTAAATAAGTATAATTAAATAAATATAGATACAAATTTTTATAAATGTTCGAAAATTTATAAACGATATATATGTAAAATAATTTGAGTTTTTGGATTAAAGGTGCGTGCTGGTTAAAAATGAAAAGAATCTTGTTTCGTATATCTAAAATGATATTTGTGAAAATAATTAGTATTTAGTATTGTATAAATTTATATAAAGAGAAATATCTTGAAATTGCTAGAAAGAAATGGAAATATTATAAAATACGTAAAAAATTAGTGTCACACAGTTTGAATTATTTTTATTTTTCCACTCACTCAAGTCTGCTTGAAAATGTTATCTAAGACCTTTATTTCTTTTTTGCAAGGGTGAATTATCTTTACAAAAGAAAATTTATACTTATTTGCTAACCTAGATAATAATTCATACTAGGAACTATTTCAGAGATGGCGCTATGGAAGAAACACGTTTAACGTAAATCGTTACAACAACGATGTATTATGTATAGTTCCTTGCAATGTACGAGATTATTCGACATATAAAATATACGAATCGTTATATTTTGAATATTGTTGATATTGCATAAAATTGAACGGATTATGAATCAAGTGTTTTAAAAATAAGAGAACGTTTTTACTAATCTTGTGAGCACATTATTGTTATTATAAGCTTGTAAATTTATTAATTAAATAAACACGTGTATAATGTTTTGATTAAAGTACTATAATAAATTAGTTTATGCACATAATACAAGTTTTTAAATATTTATAATATCAAGACTGAAATGTGAGAAGAAAATATAAATTATTTAATCTTTATTTGGTATATGTATACAAATATTTATTAATAAAATAGAGAGAAAAACAAGGATTATCAATATTTAATCATTAATATTTATATATTTTATAAAATTTATATTTGAAAAGTGGTTTTATTACGATATAAGGCTTTTAACATCAATTATATTTTTTAATACATTATCAGTCCATATTGAAAAAAAGTGTAAAATGTTTTCAAATTTTATCATTTTTGAAAAATAACATTGCTTAAAGCTAATATGTCATCATTCATATTAAAAAAATAAATTTTAAAAGAATAATTTAGAACAACAAACTTTTCAAATATTTTTATAAATTTGAGATATAAAATAGATTATGTTTAAAAAGAATGTATCTTTGAATCTATGAAAAAAAGTTATATAAAGTAATATCTATAATTAATTGTATATATTGTAAATATATATGGTATAGATAAAAAACAGTTTTTATCTTTCCAGAATACATAACGTAACATTTGGTAATTAAAGCAAACCTAAATAACATGCATCGATTTCTACTACTGTTGTTCTTTGTTGGCCTCATAAATAATAGTATATCATGGAGAACATTTATGAGAGGTCGAAGCAAACATGGTAATCTAGGTGATCCAATTTTATCTAAAGATCATGAACTTCCAAGTGAGCAATGGTTTACACAGTTTCTAGATCACTATAATCCAACTGATGCACGTGTTTGGGAACAAGTAATATAATAGTATATTAGAAATTAAAACATTTCTAATTAATCACTATTTTATGATAAATATAAAACTATTTTTTCAGAGGTATTTTGTAAATGGAGAATATTACAAAGAGGGAGGTCCTGTATTCTTAATGATTAGTGGAGAAGGTGCTGCAAATGCTAAATGGATGGTAGAAAGTCAGTGGATTGAATATGCTAAACAGTTTGGAGCATTATGTTTCCAAGTAGAACATCGTTATTATGGAAAAAGTCATCCTACTTCGTATGTAATATTGTTTGTAAAATGTAGAATTGTGATAGACTTTAAGTTACAATATAACGGGTTTATTATTTACAGAGACCTTAGCGTGAAAAACTTAGTATATCTTTCATCGGAACAGGCACTTGCAGATTTAGCTTATTTTATAGAAGTTTCAAACCTTAATTACAAATTACCAGATGGTACCAAATGGATTGCATTTGGAGGCTCATATGCTGGATCACTGGCTGCATGGTTGCGTTCCAAATATCCCCATTTAGTACATGGGGCAGTTTCTGCAAGTGGTCCCTTATTAGCAGAAATTGATTTTCAAGGTAAATATAAAAGAATAATCAGTTTAGACAATATTTTACATAAATAATTCTATTTTATAGAATATTATGTTGTTGTTGAGGATGCTCTTAGAGAATATTCAAAGGCATGTGTAGATTCAATAGTAGAAGCAAACAGACAATTTCATATAATGTTACGTCACCCTATTGGTCAACAAGGTATATCTAAAAAATTTATGTAAGTAACAATTAAATTCTTTATTTATTAATGTAAATATATTACTATTGAGAAAATATTTTTCCTTATAGCTTATGTGATCCTATTGATTCTGGATATACAAAACGAAATGATATATCGAATTTATATGAAACAATAGCGAGTATCTTCGCCGGTATAGTACAATACAATAAAGACAATCGTAATAATTCAGCAATGGCTAATATGACGATTGAAAGTACCTGTGATATTTTAACTAATGAAACATTAGGTATTGCTATTGATAGACTTGCACTTTTAAGTAAAATAATATTGAATGCATCAAAAGAGAAGTGCTTAGACTATGTGTATAGTAAAATGATTCATGAATTCAGGAATGTAAGTTGGACTAATGAACAAGCAGAAGGAGGTAATGCAATTCTTTTTATCAAATGTTATTATAATTTTAAGTTTAATTTATTATATTTTAACGTATAATTTATTTAGGACGACAATGGATGTACCAAACCTGTACAGAATTTGGATTTTTCCAAACTTCCACAGCACGCCCGGTTTTATTTAGTGAAACTTTCCCAGTGGATTTCTTTATACAACAATGTATCGATGTGTTTGGCCCAAGGTATATTTTAAAATTATGATAGATATATATTTTATTATCATTAACTATCAGCTATATGAAATTATAATATTTTTGTATTTTAACAGGTACAATATGCACTTGCTAAAGTCGGCAGTGAATAGAACAAATATTTTATACGGAGCATTAAATTTGAAAGTTACAAATGTTGTATTTGTACAAGGTTCAATTGACCCTTGGCATATTTTGGGTCTTACGAAATCGCCAAATCCGCAGATGCCTGTTATTTATATTAATGGTACATAAACATTAATCGAAATTTTGTATTTTCTTCTTAATATTTAAAATTAATTTAACATTATTACTCACAGGTACTGCTCACTGTGCCACCATGTATCCTTCTTCTAAAAACGATCCACCAGAATTAGCAAATGCCAGAGTCGATATTGCACGATTCATCTATCAGTGGTTGAATTAGTGAAATGTGATATTTTTTGTTTTGTGTGATATATTGTTTTTTACTTTTATTTTTTTTTGAGAATTCGTTATTTTTTCTTTTCTCTTCTTTTTCTTAATGTTACAATGGTGTGTTACAAGAATTAAGTGTATTTCAGTTATTTTTTAAACAATTTGTATTCTTTCTTTATAAATTTTCGTGAAACAATTATACTACATAAATATTTTTAATTGAAATAGTCTGTGCATTATCAAGACTAAAACTAACTATGTACGTACATAACAAGTTGTTAAAGGTATACAAATATTTGCCATTCTGTGTTTATGTTAAACCACAAGAATATACGTATAGATACAATTAAACAAGTTTGCCCATAATGGCACTATTACAATTTCCTGTGAATTACTGAGATATTAAATAAATACATGTACAAACTTACTATGAATATCTTACGTCAGTCAACAAATAAATACATACCATTTATTAATTATGTATGTTTTATTTTCGACGAGCATGGGAAAAAATGTTCAACTGGTTAAAATAATACTAAATATAAATAATTCATTAAAATATCGTAAAATCTGCAAGAACAGATCGAATATTAGTTTTAATGGATGTAAATCGTCTTAGAACGAGCACCATAACTAAATGAATTTTGATTCTGAAATGGATAACGTCGGCCATTCCTTAACGATATCACCTTCGAATAACGTTACACCATGAAAAATTTGTTGGATCCCCTTAAGGCGAGGCCAAGGTTCCCATAACAGATGCTGATCTTACCGAGCATGATTTTCATAAAATATACCATTGTCGATATTATTATAATCGAATATTCTTAAAATAATTTTTTATAAAGAGAAAATTCTTAGAATTCGTTTGATCGGTAATTATACATATATATTACTCTCTCGTTTTTTGGCATATCCTTTGATCAACTTGTGATCCTCCTACATTCACAACTTTCGTCTCTGACTTACGCTACTGCAGTATACGGTATTTACATTACATAACAAGGTAATCGTAAATAATTTATTGTATAACAGAACAATAAATGTAAGATGAACTATATTTTTTATCTATCAATCACGCTGTAAAATTCTCCTACGCAACGTATTAATTATTCACCACGTTTCTTTTAATTCTACTTGGGTGTACAAATTGTCTCGTGAATGATGGCATAATAGGCTAGATGATTATTATAAAAAAACATAAAACGTATTGAACTGAAACATTTTTGTAAAACAAATAATTTCAAATTTATAGTAAATGAAATAAATGTGTAGTTGGTAATATGTTCTTATTGAATTCTGCTACTCATTACATTTATGTTATTTGGTATATACATTTAGTAATGAAATGTTTTCATAATTTCTAATTACATTAAAAATCAAATGAATAAATGATATAATTTTCAAACGACTACAATAAGATATTTCATGAGGATATTTGAAGAAGAAGATAACAGTTTATAATCAACTGTTTCTTCATAATTTTGTATTAAAGACAATCTAACAAATATTGTTAAGATCATTATGCACAAGAATTTGAAGAATTAAAAACTATATACTATGATGCGACTTTTAACGAAAAATATTACACAAAATTCCAACAATCTATCTCAAAATATTTTTGAGGTAGATGTGTCTTTGCACAAGAAAGCATCAATGTGTACAAATTAACAAGAACAATACATCAATTCCTTAATCTTTCTTTTAAGAAATGAACTGCAACAAAATTATACAAAGTTTGCATACCATTTCTAAAATTTCACACTTTAACTATCTAAAAAATAAGAATTCTATCTCTCAAAGAATAATCAATCATAATCTATTACCAAATACACTTGCATCCAGATTACAATGCTCAATCTCATCCCACACTTTCTGCCTATTCCTATAACATAAAACCAGCATTATCCACCATCCATTGTACCATCATTCTCAAGACTTGTACACGAGAATAAAAGATAGAAAAATAGCTTACTCGTGATCCTCTGATCGTAACCGGTGAAATTTACCGATTCACCGAAAATCTCGAATACGTGGGTAACAGATCCGTTGGTCAGTATCTGTGATGGGACTGGGACTGCCTCCACTCGGGCGTAGAGTTACCGTGGTGATGATGATGATGATGATGATGGCGTTTCTTGTCGGAGATGCTGGCGTGCTTGTTGGTAGGGTACGTGGCCACATCGCTCACAACTAATTCCGAGCCATCCCTCTCGGTGTTGTTGCCACGGTAATTTTCTCGGTATCCTGGTTCATCCAGGGTCTCCTTGCGACGAAGAGGAGGATGATTGTTCTTATGACCGGTGGTCTCATGCAGATTTTCCCAAGCTTGACGGTAGTATCGGTTCAGGCCACCTCGACTCTCGGAGGAGCTGCTTCCAAAGCTGGCCACGGTGTTGCAATCAGGGGATGCACGGTGTCGATAATGCTTGCTGCTTCTACCGCGATTTCTGTGTTAACATGTTAAAATATTATTATTAAGAAACGTGATCTTTCGTTTGTTTTCATTTATATTTCTAATTGTAATTTATCAATTTTTTCTTTTCTTTTTAAGAGCAGAGCGTGGTGGTTCGTTTGACAATCGATTTGATTTTTACATTTCATTTTTGGGTTTTTAATGAATTACGATTTGATAGGTAAAGATTAAATCGATTGTTCGATTTTGTGTGTATGTGTTTGGATAGTATTTTTGCAAAGTGTAATTAAATATCAATTTTTTATTTTTTTTTTTTGGTTTTGGCAACACTGAAAAAAAAATATCCGATTTTCGGTGTTTCCGCGTTACCCCCGCGC
>NIJG01000895.1:8024-43583 GCA_002201625.1 Euglossa dilemma | reverse complement strand
TTTTATAGCTACTGTTATCGTTCTCAAACGGATTGACGCTCTATATTTAATATTCAAACCGTGAAGTAAGGTGTTTATTACCAGTGCTGTTCAGAGTGTTTAGTCCCGGAATACCTGCTCTGACACTCGGAATCGCAGGCTAGGTAAAGCTATTGACGTAGCCTTTCGTCTGTCATTGTAGGTGGCAATGTTCTCGAGCGGACTGACCCTCGATTTTCTAACTCATACATGAAGATATGGTGCCCACTACTGAAGTGAATACTAATTTCTTTCACTGAATACGATGTTATACTCTTCATGAAACGGGTGAGGTTCGCGGAAGGTTAGGTCTCCGGTAAAGCGTTTGACATTATCGACATTGGTAAAAATCTCAAACGGTGTGATGCTCTATTTTAATATCCAAACCGTGTATGAAGGTGTCTATTGCCATTACTGATCAGCGGATTTATTTCAGGGATAGCTGCTATCACTGTCGGAAGCAAAGGATATCAAGAATCCATTGACTTAGCCGCTCCAACCACAAAGAGGGAGGTAATGTTCTCGAAATGCTTGACGCACGATCTTCTAATTCATGCATGAAGTTAAGGTGTTCGACACTGAAATGTACACTATTTCGCACCCCTGTACACGCTGATATACTCTCAATGCAGCGGATCAATTTTTCGGAGGGTAAGGCATTCCGTAAGAAGTTTTACCCAACACGAATAGCTAATGTTCTACAACGACTTGACGACCTGCTCTAACATTCAAACGCTCATTTAAGGTGACAATTGCCAATACAGTTAAGCGGATTTCTTTTCGGATTACCTGGTTTGAGTGTCAGAATCGCAGGATAGGTGGAGCTATTAACTAAGGCGTTCGATCTTCAACTAAGGTGGTAACGTTCTCGATCGGATTGACACTAGATCATCTAATTTATAGATGAAATTAAGGTGCCGGTCTCTAACATGTCTATTGGCATGTTTCCATGAACAGTGAGCATGGCACTCCCTACAGAGGGTTCAACTTCTAGGAAGGTAATGCCAACGCTAAAAAGGTTGATTCTTTGCGAGTAGGTATAGTTCTTCAACGGTTTGGCGGTCTAGTTTAATATTCAAACCCTGAATTAAGGTGTCTGTTGCCAATACTGTTCTGCGAATGTACGCTCGGAATACCTGGTTTGTCTCTACAAATCACAGGACAGGTGAAGATATTGACTTAGTCGCACGAATCTCAAGGAGAGTGGAAACGTTCTCTGACGCTTAGACTCTCAATGCTGATATTTATACATAAACATGTGGTCTCCGCCCGTCAAAATGTGTCCTAATTTGTATCCGCTAACATTTTCAGGAGAGTCGCTGCAGCGAGTTAAGAATTCGGAAGGTTAGGTATTCGGTAAAAGTCATGACATTATACGAATTGGTATCGTTCTGAAACGGTTTGACGCTCTATTTTAATATTCAAACCGTGAAGTAAGGTGTTTATTACCAGTGCTGTTCAGAGTGTTTAGTCCCGGAATGCCTAGTTTGAGTCTAGGAGTCGCTGAATGCCTGGAGCTGTTGACATAGCTGTGCGGTTCTCAAGAAAGGTGCTAACGTCCTCGAATGGTTTAACTCTCGATCTGCTTAATCATTCATAAGATTATGTTGTCCGATTTGCTATAATGCCCACTTATTTGCTTAGGTAAATATAAAGCAGGTCTCCCACTACAGCGGGTTACATCCTTGGAAGGCAAGGTTTTCGGTAAAAAATTTTACTCTATTCGAAGTTGTAACGTTCCGCATCGGCATACCTGGTTTGACAGTATTGAAGCAGACGGAAGCCAAATATTCATGTATGAATACAAAAATCGACAGTCCAACCGTTCGGGACCGCGACCACCTTCTTTGAGAATCGAACGGCGAAGTCAGTAGGCACATCTACCCTGTGACTTCGTGTGCCAAATCAGGTACCCCGGGAGTAAATCCGCTGAGCGGTATTGGCAACAGTCACCTTAATTTACTGTATGAGTAATACAGTAGAGCGACAAACCGCTTGAGAGCCATTCCAATTGGTATTAAGACAAACGTTTCACCGAAGACCTTACTCTCCGATGAACTAACCCTCTGTATCGATTGTATAACAAAGTGTTCAGATGGAAGTATTGTTATACAATTTAATGACGGACACCTTAATTTCATTTATGAATCTGAAGATCGGGTGTCATACCTGTCGAGACCGTTACCACCTTCTATAAGAATCGAACGGCTTAGTCAATTGCTTCAGCTATCCTACGATACCGAATGTCATTGCAGATATACCAATTGAAAATTCACAGAATATTATTGGCATTAGGCACTTTAAATCGCGGTCTGAATACCTAGGCAGGCCGGAAAGCCGTTGCAGACCATTACCTATTGGTGTAGAGTGAAATTGAGTACAGAAGCCTTTCCATCTGAATAACCCGCTGTGTCGAGCGTATTACATCGTGTTCAGAGGAGCAAGTTAGTAAACATCTTAGTGTCGCACCCCACAATGGCCTGTATGATTTTGAGGATCGTGGATCAAACAGTTCGAGAACGTTACCAACTTTTGTGAGGGACGGACGGCTAAGTAAATAGCTTCACATATGCTGTGATTTCGAAAGTCAAACTAGGTATTCTGGGCGTAAGTCCGCTGAAGAGTTATGGCAATAGACACCTTAATTCACTGTTTGAATATTACAGTAGAGCGTCAAACCGTTTGAGTGCATTACCAATTGGTATACAGGCAAACGTTGTACTGTAGGCCTTACCATCCGCGAACATCACTGGCTTCCTCGCGAGTATTACTTCGTGTGCAGAGGACGAAATTAGTCTTCATTTCAGTGACGAACACCTTAGCTTCAAATACGAATTAGGAGGTCGATGGTCACGCAGTTCGAGAACGTTACCACCCACCTTGAGTTTCGAACGGCTAAGTCAACAGCTTCACCTATCCTGATACACCGCGATAGTCAAATCATGTATTCCGGGAGACAATCTGCTGAACAATATTGGCAATAGTTACCTTATTTCGCGGTGTGAATGTTAAAATAGAGAGTCACACCGTTTGATAACGTTACCACCCATTTTCAGAGTCGAGCGGATAAGTCAAGAGCTTCACCTATGCTGTGATTCCGTGGGGCAATCCCGGAAAACAGACAGTAAGTCCGCTGAAGAGTATTGGCCATTGACACCTTAATTCACGGTTGGAATATGAAAGTATAGCGTCAAAGCGTTTTACAGCGTTGCCGATTCGTATAAAGTCAAACACTTTACCGAAGGCGTTACCGTCTGTGAAGCAAACTGGCCGTTTCGAGAGTGTAATATCGCATTCAGAGAAAGAAATTTCTATTCGTTTCAGCGACGGGCACCTTAACTTCATGTACGAATTACAAGTTCGAGGGTCAAACCACTCGAGAACGTTCCCAGCTTCTGCTACAAACGAACTGCTAACTCGATAGCTCCAGATATCATGTGATTCCGAGAGTCAAACCAAGTAATCCGAAAGTAAATCCGCTGGAGAGTATAGGCAATAGATACCATAATTCGCGTAGTGAATATTAAAATAGAGCGTCACACCGCGTGAGAGCGTTACTAATTACTCTAAATTCAACCGTTTAGCCGAATGCCATGCCGTCCGAGAATCTATCCCGCCCAATCGAAGTTACAGCTACGTG
This sequence comes from Euglossa dilemma, assembly GCA_002201625.1. Taxonomy (NCBI): domain Eukaryota; kingdom Metazoa; phylum Arthropoda; class Insecta; order Hymenoptera; family Apidae; genus Euglossa; species Euglossa dilemma. The sequence continues at coordinate 39,925 of NIJG01000895.1, read as the reverse complement.
CTTAGGGTAACACATAAGTAAACATTTTAGTGACGTCACCTTAAATTCATGTATGAATTAGAAGATCGAGAGTCAAACCGATCGAGAACGTTGCCACCTTCTGTGAGAGACGAATAACAACGTCAATAGATTCACATATCCTGCGGTGCGGAGAGAAAAACCAGGTATTCTGGGAGTAAATCCGCTGAACGGTATTGAAAATAGACTCCTTAATTCACGGTATGAATAATATTGTATAACGACAAACCGTCTGAGAACGTTTCCAGTTGGTATAAAGTCAATAGCTTTATTCATGACCTTTCCGTCCAAAAGCATGACGCGCAGTACTGAGAGTGTAACAAGGTATTAAGAGGAACAAATGAGTATATGTTTTAGTGCCAGGCACCACAATTACATGAATTAAATAGAAGATCGAGGGTCAAACCGTTCGAGAACGTTACAACCTTTTTTCATAGTTGCATATCTTAGTCCATAGATTCACCTATCCAGAGATTCAGAGAGTCACACCGGCTATTCCTGGAATAAGTTCGCTCAACAGAATGGCCAATAGACACCTTAAGTCACGTTTTGAATGGTAGAGTAGAGCGTGAAACCGTTTCAGACCATTGCCAATTGATATAAAGTCAAACACTTTACCGATGCCCTTACCTTCGGGGAAGCTAACCCGCCGTTTCTAGAGTATAACTTCGTGTTGAGAAAAAGAAGTTAGTCTTCATGTCTGTGACGGCAACCTTTATTTGATGTATGAATTAGAAGGTCGAGTGTCAAACCGTTCGAGGACGTAATCACCTTCTGAGAGTGACGAACGGCTAAGTCAATAGCTTCGCCTATCTTTTGATTCGGAGCGCCAAACCAGATATTCCTGGAGTAAACCCGCTGTACGGCATTGGCAACAAGCACCATGATTTACATATTTACATACATGAATATGAGGATCGGGAGTCAAACTCATCGAGAATGTTACCACCTTCTGTGAGAGACGAACGGATAAGTGAATACCTTCACCTATGCTGTGATTCTGAGAGACAAACCAGGTATTCTAGGATTGAATCCACTGAACGTTACAGGCATTAGACACCGTAATTCAAGGCATGAATATGAAATTAGAGAGTAAACCGTCGGAGAACATTGCAAATGGGGTTAAAGTAATTCTTTTTACCAAATTTCATACCATCCTACAAACTGACCAGCTTTATCGGGATAACACCTTCGATTTCAGGGAAGCATTATAGTATCTATTTTAGAAACAGGCACCTCAATTTCATGTATGAATAAGAAAATCGAGAGTCTAGCCGTTGGAGATCGTCACAATCTGCTTTGAGAGTCGAACAGATAAGTTAATAGTGTCACCTATTCTGTGCTGTCGCGAGTCAATCCGTGTATTCTGGGATTAAATCCACAAATAATTATTGGCAATAGACACCTTAGTTCACGGCATGTATATTAAAGTTGAGAGTCGAACCGTCGGAGAACATTACAAATTGGTATAAAGTCATTCCTTATACATAATAGTTTAAGTTCCGAAAAGCCAACCCGCTGTAGAGATTGTCACAATTCGGTTTCACAGGAACAAATTTGTAAACATATTAGCAGACGGACACCTCATTTTCATGTATGAATAGGGAGATCGGTGGTCAAACCGTGCGAGATCGATACCACCATCTTCGTTCGTCGAATTGTTTAATCAATAGCTACAACTATCCTGTGATACCGAGAGTCAATCCAGGTATTACGTGGGTAAATACGCTGCACAGTGTTAGCAGTAGACACCCTAGTTCACGATATAAATTTTATCGTACGGAGCCAAACCTTAGTAGTAAGTTGTTCATTGGTACCCTGAAGCATTTTACCACACGTCTCACCTTCTGAGAACCAAACACCCTGTATCGTGAGTATAACTTCGTGGCCAGACAAACAAAATAGTATAATTTTTAGTGACGCACACCTTAATTTCCTGCATTAATTAGAAGACCCAGGGTCAAACAGATGGATAACGACACCACCTTCATGGAGAGTCGTACGGCAAAGTCAGTAGCTTTACCTATCCTCTGATTCCGAAAGGCATGCCAGCTATATCGGGAGGAAATCCGCGGAAAGGTATTAGCAATCGATGCCTTAATTCACTGTATGAATGTTAAGGTAGTGCGTCAAGCCCTTGTAGAAATTTCTCTATTTGTATAGTGTCAAATTTTTTACCGATGCCATTATCTCCCGAGCAGACCATCCCGCAGTAGGGAGTGCCTTGCTTAGTGTTCATGGAAACATTTAAGTTGACATGTTGGAGGAGCGCACCTTAATTTCATGTATGAATTAGACGATCGAGGTTCAACTCATTCCACAACGCTACCACCTTGGTTCAGAATCGAAGCGCATAGTCAATAGCTTCACCTATCCTGTGATTCCGAGGATCATACCAGGTATTGCGGGAGTAAGTCTGCTGAGCAGAATTGGCAAAAGACATCCTAATACACAGTTTGAATATTAAAATTGCGCGACAAACTCTTCGAGAACATTATCACCGCCAGTGAGAGAGGAACAGCTAAGTCAATAGCTTCACCTATCCTGCGATTCCGAGAGTAAACCGAGATAGTCCCGCAGTAAATGGACCGTACAGTATAGGCAATAGGTACCTTAATTCTCGGAGTGAATATTAAAATAGAGCGTCACACCTTGTGAGACCGTTACTAATTACTATAAAGTTAAACGGTTTTCCGAATGCCTTACCCTCCGAAAATCAAACTCGCCATATCGAGAGTATTACACCGTGATCAGAGGAAGAAGTTAGTGTTCATTTCTGTGAAGGGAGCCATAATTCCATGTATGAATAATGAGATCGATGGTCAAGCCGCTCGAGAACGTTGCCACCTTCTCTGAGAGACGAACGGCTAAGTTAACATCCTCTAGTCTCCTGTAATTCCAAGAGTCAAACAGGTAGTCCGCGTCTAAACCTCCTGGACAGTACTAGCATTCGACACGCAATTTCAAGGTATAAATATTAAGGAGCTGCGTCAAACCGTTATAGGACGTTATCTATTCGTATAGAGTCTAACGTTGTACGTAAGGCCTTACCTTCCGAGGTCCTCACCCGCTGCATCGAGTGGTGTTCAGAAAACTTCGTGTTCAGAAAAAGAAATTATTGTTCATTCCAGTGACGGGAACCATAGCTTTATGTATGATTCAGGACATTGAGTGCCAAACCGTACGAGAAAGTTACCATCTCCTTTGAGAGTCGGGCTAAATCAATAGCTTCACCTATCCAACGATTGCGAAAGTCAATCCAGGTATTCTGGGCGCAGATTCCCTAAGTAGTATTGGTAATAAGCACCTTAATTCGCGGTTTGAATATTGAAGTCACACGTCAATTCATTATAGAGCGTTACCTATTCCTATAGAGTCAAACTTTTTACAGAAGACCTATCCTTCAGAGAAGCCTTACCCGCTGAAGGGAGTGTTCTGCTAAGTGGTCACAGATATTGAATTAGTAGACATTTTGCCAGACAGACACCTGATTTTCATGTACGAACAGCAAAATCGAGAGGCTAACCGTTCGAGGACGGTACAATCTTCTTTGCTAGTCGCACAGTTAGGTCAATAGCATAACCTATCCTGTGACTCCAAAATTCAAACTAGGACTTCCGGGAGTAAATGCGCCGAACAGTATTGGTAAAACACACCTTAATTAACTGTATATACACTAAGGTACAGTATCAAACCGTTGTAGAACGATACGTAGTTGTATGAGGACACCCACTTGAACCATGGTCTCACATTATGCGAAACTCACCCGCTCCATCAAGCTTATAAGCTCGTGTTCAGAGGATCAAATTAGTATACATTTTAGAGACAGTGACCTTAATTTCATTATGAATAAGAAGATCAGGGGCCCAACTGCTCGAGAATATTACCACCTTCTTAGAGATTCAAACGGCTAAGTCAATAGCTACATACATCCTGTGATTCAGAACGTCAAACGAGATATTCTGGAAGTAAATCGGCTGCACAGTATGGGCAATAAACATCTTATTTCGCGCTTTGAATATTAAAGCAGGCCGTCATGCCGTTGTAGAACATTACCTATAGGTGTAGGGTCAAACACCATACGAAATGCCTTACCCTCCGAAAAACTAACCCGCTGTATCGAGGGTATAACACTGTGTTCAGAGGTACAAACTAGTGTACATTTTAGTGACGAGCACCATAATTTCATGCATGAATTAGAAGATCGACGGTCAAACCTTACGAGAATGTTGCGACCATCAGCGGAGACGAACGGCTAAGTCAATAGTTTCACCTATCCTGTGATTCAGAAAGTCAAACGGGATATTCCGGTAGCAGATCCACTGTACAGTATTGGTAATAGAGATTTCAACTCACGGTTTGAATATTAGTGCAGGCCGCCCAGCCATTGTAGAACATTAACGATTCATATAGGGTTAAATGTAGTACAGAATGCCTTACCCGCCGAAAAAATGATCCGCTGTATCGAGAGCAAAACACTGCGTTCAGAGGTACAAACTGGTATACAATTTAGTGTCGGCACCTTAAATTCATGTATGAATTAGAATATGGAGAGTCAAAGATTTCGAGAAAGTTACCACCCTCTTTGAGAGTCGAACAGATATGTCAATATCTCCACCTATCCTCGGAATCCGATAATCAGACCAGGTAAGCCGAAAGTAAATCCGCAGAATTGGCAATTGACACCTTAATTCACGGTTTGAATGTCAAAGCAGGCCGTCATGCCGTTGAAGAATAATGCCTATTCGTACAGAGTCAAACCTTTCACCGAAGCCCTTAGCTTTCGAGAAGCTGACCCGCCGTATGGAGCGTGTAACTTCGTGTTCAGAGAAGCAAGTTAGAATAAATTTTAGTGACAGGCCCAATAATTTCATGTACTATTTACAAGATCGAGGGTCAATCCGTTATAGGACGATACCACATTCTTCGAGAGTCCAGATGCTAAATAAAAAGATACACCTATCCTGTAATTCCGAGGGTCAGACCACGTATTCTGGCATTGAACTCACAGTGCAGTATTACCAATGGACAGGATAATTCATGGTACGATTATTGAAGTGGATTGTCAAATCTTTGAGGAATGTTACCTATTAGTATAGCGTCAAACATTTTACCGAAAGCCTCACCCTCCGATATACTAACCTGCTGTACCCATATTCTAAATTCGTGTTCATGGATGCATCCTATTATTCCCTTCCGTGACGGGCACCTCAATTGTATCTATGAATTAGAAGATCGAGTGTCAAACCGTTGGGGAACGTAACCACATTCTATGCGACTGGTATTGGTACGTCAATTGCTTCACCTATCATGTGAGTCCGATGGTCAAACCTGGTACTTTAGAAGTAATTCCGAGGATGTGAATTGGCTATAGACACGATAATTATCGGAATCAATATGAATGGTCAGACTAAAGCTGTTGTAGAACGTTACATATTGGCACCGAGTAAAACATTTACCGAAACCCTTACATTCCGAACCAAACTCGTTGTTTCGAGAGTATATCCTCGTGTTCAGTGAAACACATTATTATACGTTTCAGTTACGGGCACCTTAATTCCATGCATGAATTAGAAGACGGAGTGTCAAATCGTTCGTGAACGTTAGCACACTCTTTGTGCGTCGTACCGATAAGTCAATAGCATCACCCGTCCTGCGATTCCGAGGGTCAAACCAGGTCTTCCTGGTGCAAATTCCCTGAACAGTATTGGGAATGGACACCTTAATTCACGGTGTGAATGTTAAAGTAGAGCGACGAACCGTCGGAGGTCATAACCAATACGTATAAAGTCATCCTTTTTACGGAATACCATACCTGCCAAGAATATTAACGAGCTGTAGGGAGTGTCGTGCTCGCTGTTGTCAGAAACAAATTTGTGGACATTTAAGCAGACGGAGACCGTATTTTCATGCATGAATAGGAAAACCGAAAGTCAAACCATGCAAGAACGTTACCACCTTCATTCACAATACAACGGCTAAGTCAACTGCTTCACCCATCCTCTGACACCGAGAGCCAAACTAGGTACCCGGGATTATATCCGCTGAAGAGTATTGGTAATAGACACATTACTTCACGGTATACATATTAGAGTACAGAGTCAAACCATTGTAGAAACTTACCTATTGGTGTAGTGCCAAACATTTTACCGAGGGCCTTACCTTCCTGGGACCAATCTCGCTGTATCGAGTGTANTATACATTTTAGTGCCTCAATTTCTTGTATGAAATCGATGATCGATATTAAAATCTTTCGAGACCGTTACCTCCATCCTTGTGGGTGGCACAGCTGTGTTAATGGCTTCATCTTTCTTGATATTCCGAGAGTCAAACCTTGTAATATGTGAGTAAATCCGCTGAAAGGCATTAGCAATAGACGCATTAGTTCAAGGTATGAATATTAATGTAGAGAGGCAATCCGTTGCAGAACATTACCAAATCATATATATTCAAACGATTTACCGGAGACCTTACACACCGAGAAACTATCCCGCCGTATCAAGAGTATAACATCGTATTCAGTGGGACGCATTAGTATACGTTATTAGTATTGGAAGATCCAAGGTCAAACCTTTCGATACCGTGACTGCAGTCCTTGAGATTCGAACAGCTATCACAGTAACGTCGTTGAGAGTCGAAAGGCCAAGTCAGTGGCTTCACCAGTCCTGTGGTTCTCAGAGTCAAACCAGGTATTTCCGAAGTAAATCCGCTGAACAGCGCTGGCAATAGAAAAATTAATTCACGGAATGAATATTAAAGTAGAGCGTCAATCCGTTTAAGAAAGCAAGCAAATGGTATAAAGTCAAACGCTTTACTAAAGACATTGCCCTCCGAAATCATTACCTGCCGTACCGAGTGTATAACGTCGTGTGCAGAAACGCAAATATGTATTCATTTTCAGGACTGGCACATTAATTTCACGTATGAATTAGAAGATCGAGGGTTAAACCCATTGAGAACATTACCACCTTCATTGGGGATCGAAGGCTAGCTCAGTAGCTTCGTCTCTTTTATGACTTGGACATTCAAATCAGGCATTCCAGGAGTAAATCCACTGTACAGTATTAGCAATGGACACTCTATTCCACGGTATAAATATTAAACTATAGACGGAAACCGCAGAAGAACTTTACCAATTTGTAGAATGTCAAACTTTTCTCCGGAAACTTACCTTCCGGGACCATAACCCTCTCGCTATATCGAGGGTAAAACTACGTGTACACAGACACAAATTAGCATGCATTTTAGAGTCGGACACCTTGATTTCGAGTATGAAATAGACAGTCGATGAACAAACCGTTTGAGAACGTTACCACCTTCTATGTGAGTCGCACAGCAATGTGAATAGGATCACTTATTCTCCGAATCCGAGAGTCAAACCAGGTATTCCGAGAGTTAATCCGCTCATCAGTATTAGCAGAAGGCACCGTAACTCACGATATGATTATTAATCTGGAGCGTCAGTCCGTCTGTGAAAGATATAAATTGGTATAAAGTCAAAAGTTTTACTGTAAACCTTACCCCCNTGAATAAGGTCGTGTTCAGTGGAACAAACCTATATACACGTTAATGACGGGCACCTCAATTTCGTGTATGGAAAGGAAGATCGATCGTCATGCCGTTTGATAATGTTACCGCCTCCTTTGAGTATTGCACACCAAAGCTATTGCTTCATCCATAATGTGATTCCGCGAGTCAAATCAGGTATTCCCGGAGCAAATCCGCTCTAGAGTATTGGCCATGGGCACCTTAATTCTCTTTATAAATATTAAAATACATCCTCGAGCCGTTGTAGAACATTACCTATTGGGATACAGTCAAAATTTTCACAGAAGGCCTCACCATCTGAGAACCAAACCCGGTGTACGGAGAATCATGCTTATTGTTCACAGAAACAAATTAGTAAACATACTATCAGACGGATACTACATTTTCATGAATAAATTCAAAAATCGAGAGTCAAACCGTTCGAGAACGTTCCAGCTTGATTGAGACTCGACCAGTTAAGTCAATTGCTTATCCTATCCTGTGATTCCGAGAATAAAACCAGGTATCCCGGGGGTAAATCTGCTGAACAGAATTGGCAATATACACCCATATTCAGGGTATGAATATGAAAGTAGGGTGTCAATCCGTTTGAGAACGTTACCAATTGGTATGAAGTCAAACATTAAACAGAAAACCTTACCCTCCAAAAGCCTAACGCGATGTATCGAGAGTGTAACATGGCATTATGGAGAAGAAATTAGTATACATTTTAGTGACGGGCAGCTTAATTTCATGTATGAATTAGAAGATAGAGTGTCGAACCGTTGGAGTAGATTACCACCTCCTTAGTCAATATCTCCACCGATTCTGTGATTCCGACAACGTGTGTAGGAGATTTAACGTGCCGTACCTGCCACTAGGGCCAAGCGAGACAGCACCCATCGCCGCGGGATTGGGATACGCCCAATCAGCGCAGTGCGCGGCCCTCCTTACCACACACCTACCAATCAGCTCGTAGACTGCAAGCCCTACGCACCAACCTAGGGTAGGCCGGGACCTATCTAAATCCCTACTGACTCTGCAGGCCAGTTCCCGAGCTGATCTCACGCAGCTCACCCGTGGAGGATTTAATCCGTCCGAAGACGGGGTCCTCTAACCCGCGATATGGGCTTACCACTGCCCCCTCGAGGTCAACCCAAGCAACCAGCGGGGAGATGGACCGAAGCCCGCCCGCCCCAGCGCTCCAACTGGTTCCTGAGGTACGAGTGTATGCAGGGCCGTACTGGTCATATCCCACGTAAGGACATCTTACTTCCTGAATGAGGTGCTTCCTCACCTCGGCCTAGGTTCGGCCGACTCGGGAACCGTGTGGTTCGTCATACCCAAACTGCAATATGACCAGAAGACCCACCGCAGCCCCTATGTGGCCTGTGATAACGACAGTCGAACATGGTAATCCGAAAGTAAATCCGCTGAAGGGTATTAGCAATGGACATCTTAATTCACGGTTTTAATATCAAAGCAGGCCGTCAAGCCTGTGATGAACACTACCTATTCGTGAAGGGTCAAACTCCGTACAGAATGCCTTACGCTCCGAATAACAGACTCGGTATTTCGAGAGTATAACAGCATGTTCAGAGATGCGAAATAGTATTCATTTTAGTGTCCAGCACCTTAATATCATGAATGAAATGGAAAATCGTGCGTCAAACCGTTCGGGATGGTGACCACCGTCTTTGTCATTCGTAAGGCTATGTCAGCAGCCTCTCCTTTCTTGTGATTCCGAATGCCAAGCCAGGTATTCGGGGCTAAATCCGCTGTATTGCATCAGCATTGAAAACCGCACTTCCCGATATATATATATATATATTAAAGTACACTGTCAAACCGTGGTAGCACGTTACCTATTGGTATGGGGTCAAACTTCTATCCGTACGCCTTACCATCCGAGAAGCTAACCCGCAGTATCGAAAGTATAACTTCGTATTCCGCAAAGCAAGTGACTATGCACTTTAGGGACGGGCGCCTTAATCTCATGTATGATTTACAAAATCCAGGGTTAAACAGTAGGAGAACATTTTCACCTTCCTTGAGAATCGAACGGCTGAGTAAATAGCTTCATCTATCCTGTGATACCGAGACTCAAGCCGGGTATTCCGGGTGTAAATCCCCTGTACAGTGTCGGTATTAACAACCCTACTTCCCGGTGTAAATATTACCGTAGAGGGTCACACAATTGTACAACGTTACCTATTGGTATAGAGTCTAACCTTTCACCGAAGGCCGTACCTTCCGAGAAGCTAACCCGCTGTATCGAGAGTATGACATCGTGTTCAATGGAACAAATTGGTATACATTTTAGTGACGGGCACCATATTTTCATGCATAAATAGAAAATTCGAGAGTCAAACCGTTCGAGAGCTTTACCATATTCCCTGAGAGTCGAACGGCGAAGTAAGTTGCTACACCGATCCTGTGATTTCGAGAGTCAAGCCAGGTATTCCGGGAAACAATCCGATGAACAGTATTGGCAATAGACACCCCAATTCGTGGTCTGAATATTAAAGCAGAGTGTGAATCCGTTTGATAATGCTACCAATTAGTCTAAAGTCAAGCGCTTCACTGGAGACTTTATCCTCCGAAAGCCTATCGCGCTGCATCGGGATTATAACCCCGTGTTCAGGGGAACAAACTAGCATTCATTTCTGTGACGTGCACCTTAACTTCGTGTATGAATTAGAAAATCCTTGATGCAAACACTGGAGAACGTTGCCACCTTCTGCGAGAGACGAACGGCTTTGTCAATAGCTTCACCTATGCTGTGACTCACACAGTCAAACTAGGTATTCCGGGAGAAAGTCCGCTGATGAGTTTTGCCAATAGACACTTTATTTCACGGTTTGAATATTAATGTAGAGCGTCAAACCGTATGAGAGACTTACCGATTGGTATAAAGTCAAACGTTTGACAGAAGGCCACACCTTCCGAGGACAGAACCCGCTGTATCGTGTGTATATCATCGAGTTCAGAGAGGTAAATGAGTACACATTTTTGACGGCACCGTAATTTCATGTACGAATTAGGAGATAGAGGATTAAGCCGTTCGAGATGATCACGCACTTCGTTGCCATTCGAACGGCTTAGTCATTAACTTCACATAACCTGTGATTCCGTGAGTCAAACCAGCTACTTCGGGATTAAATTCGCTGCCAGTACGGCCAATAGGAGCCTCAATTCCCGGTTTGAATATTAAGGTGGAGCGTCAAACCGTTGTAGAACGATACGTATTGGTATAGGGCCAAACATTTTACCGAAGGCCTTACTTTCCGAGAAGTTTACTCGCTGCACAGGGGGTCTGTCATCGTGTTATGAGAAACAAGATTGTATAAATGTTAGTTACAGGCACCATAATTGCAAATACTATTTACAAGATCGAGGGTCAATCCGTTACGAAACAATACCACCTTCCATCGGAGTCGAAGGGCTAGGTCAATAGCTTCAGATGTAGTTGCGATTCCGAGAGTCAAGCCTGGAATTCCAGTAGTAAATCCGCTGAACAGTATTGGCAATAGACACCTTAATTCACGGTATGAATATTAAAGCAGACCGTCATTCTGTTTCAGGACGTTATCTGTTCCCGTAAAACCAAACCATTTACATAATGCATTATCTTCCGAGAAGCTGACTCGCTGTATTAGGATTATAACTCCGTGTTGAGAGAAACATATTAGGCTACATTTTAATGACCGCCATCATATTTACATACACGAATAGAAACATCATGAGTAAAACCTTTCGAGAACGTTTGCACCTTCTTTAACAGTCGAACGGCTAAGTTAACAGCTTCATCTTTCCTGTGATCCCAAGGGACGAACCAGGTAATACGCGTCTAAACCTGCTGCACATTATTGGCATTGGACACGCAATTTTACGGTATGAACATTAAAGAACAGAGTCAACGTCTTGTAGAACGTTACCGATTGCTCTATAGTCCGACTTTTTACAGCAGGCCTTATTTTCCGAGAAGATAACCGGCAGTATGGAGGGTATGACTTCGGGGATAGAGAAGCAAATTGTTATACATTTTAGTGACGGTCACCTAAATTTCATGTATGAATAAGAAAATCGAGCGTCAAACCCTTCATGAACGTCATCATCCTCCTTGAGATTCGATCGGCTACGTCAATAGCTCCACCAGTACTGTACTTCCGATATTCAAATTAGGTATTCCGGAAGTAATTCCGCTCTACACTATTGGTATTTGATACCCTATTTGACGGTGGTAATATTAAAGTGCAGAGCCCAACCGTTGTCGAACGTTACGTATTGGTATCGAGTCAACCTTTTTACCGAATCACTTACGATCCGAGAAGATAATCCGCTGTTTCGAGAGTATAACTTCGTGTTCAGAGAAGCAAATTAATGAACAGTTTATTGACGGAGCACATTTATTTCATGTTTGAATTAGAAGATCGACGGAGAAAGCGTCCGTGGACGTTATCACTTTCTTTGAGGGTCGAACGGATAAGACAGAAGCTTCACCTATCCCGTGATTCCGTACGTAAAACCAGGTATTCCGGGAGTAAATCCATCCTCTGCACCCCTCAATTTACTTTTCGAATATTAATGCACAAAGCCATACTGTTGTAGAACAGAGCATATGGGTATATGGGTATACGCTTTATTGAAGTCCTTGCCCTTCGAAGTGCTAACCCGTTGAATCGAGAGTATAACATGGAGTTCAGTGGGACGAACTAGTAGACATCCTTGTCACGCGCACCATAATTTCATGTATGAATTAGAAGATCAAGGGTCAAGCAGTTCTAGAACGTTACCGCGCTCTCTGAGGGCCGAACGGGTAAGCCAATAGCTACATATATTCTGTGACTCCGAAGGTCAAACGAGATATTCCGCGAGTGAGTGCGCTGCACAGTATTGACAATATATACCTTATTCCACGGTTTGAGTATCAAATCAGACCGTCAAACCATGGTACAACGTTACCTATTGGTATAGAGTCAAACACTTTACCGTCAGCGCTTCATTCGGAGATGTTATCCCGTAGTTTCGAGAGTATAACTCAGTGTTCAGAGAATGAAATTAGTATTCATATCGATGACGGGCACCTGAACATCATGTATGAATTCGATGATCGAAGGTCAATCGGTTCGAGAACATTACCACCATCTTTGAGACCAGAACGGCTAGGTCAATAGCTTCACTTATCCTGTGATTCCGAGACGAGAACAAGGTAATCCGAGAGAAAATCCGCTGAAGCGTATCGGTAACAGACACCTTAATTCGCGGTTGGAATGATAAATATAGAGCGTCAAACCGTATGCGATCGTTACCAATTGCTATAAATTCAAAAGTTTTACCGAAGACCTTACACTCCGAAAAACTAACCCGTTGTATGGAGAGTATAGCTTCGTGTTCAAAGAAAGAAATAAGTATTCACTTCAGTGACGCGCACCTTCACCTCATGTATGAATTAAAAGATCGATGGTCAAACCGTTCGAGACCATTACCACCTTCTATGATATTCGAACGGCTATGCTAATAGCTGCACCTATCCTACGATTCTCAAAGTCAAATCAGGTATTCCGCGAGTGAATCTGCTGTTCAGCATGGGCATTGGGCAATCTAATTCACAGCATAAATATTAAGGTACAGATCCATCCCTTGCAAGGCGTTTCTTATTGCTATAGCGTCAAACATTTCACAGAAGGCCTGACCTTCATGAAGCTAACCCTCTGTATCGAGAGTATCACGTCGTACTGAGAGACAGTGTTTAATAATCAAATCAGTGACGGGCGCATTAACTTCATGTACGAATTAGCGGATCGAGGGTCAGGCATTACCAGAACGTTACCTCCCTGCTTGATGACCGGCCGGGTAAGTCAATTGCCAAACATATTCCAAAATTCCATGTATCAATCCATGTATTCCGAGAGTAAACCTGATGAACAATATTGGCAATGGGCACCTTAATTCATGGTTTGATAATTAACATAAAGCGTGAAACCGTTGCAGAATGTTACCTATTCGTATAAATTCTTTCTTTTTACCGAATACCTTACATTCCGAGAACCAAACTCGCTGTAGCGAGTGTCATGCTTGATGTTCACGGAAACAAATTAGTAGACATGATAGCAGACGGGCACCGAATTTTCATGTATAAATAGCAAAATGGAGAGTCAAGCCGTTAGAAAACGATGCCACCTTCTTTGCGAGTCGAACGGCCAAGTCAATAGCATGACATAGCCTGCGATTCCGAGTATGAAACCATGTATTCCGAGAGTAAATCCGTTGAAGAGTATTGGGCATTACACACCCTATTTCACAGTATGGACATTAAGGTAGAGATTCAAATCGTCTGTGAACAATACAGATTTATATGAAGTCATTCCTTTTACCATCGGAGAAACCATCCGGCTGCAGGGAGTGTCTCGCTTCGTGCTCAGAGAAACAAGTTCTTATCCCTTTTAGCCACTGGCACTGTAATTTCATGTGTGGCTTAGAAGACCGCGCGTCAAACAGTTCCAGAACGTTGCCACCTCCTTTGGGATTCGCGCAGCTACGACAGTGGCTTCAGCAATCCTGTGATCAATATAGAGACAGACCAGGTATTCCGCGACAAAACCTGCTGTACAGTATTGGAATTAAACTCGCTATTTCACGTTATAAATATCAAAGATCAGAGTGAAACCATTGTAGACCGTTACATATTGCTATACAGTGTAACTTTTTACAGAAGGCCTTACCTTCCGAGAAACTAACCCGATGTATCTAGAGTATTACTTCGTGGTTAGAGAAATACATTAGTACAGATTATAGTAACTGCACATTAACTTCATGTATGAATTAGAAGGTCGAGTGTCAAACCAATCGAAGACGTTACAACCTTCTATGAGAAACGAAGAGCTAAGTCAATCACTTCACCTATCCTGCGATTCCGAGAGTCAAACCCGGAATTCCAGGAATAAATCCGCTTAAAAATATAGACAATACGCACTTTAATTCACGGTTTGTATATTAAGGTGGCGCGGCAAATGGTTGTAGAGTGTTACCCACTTTTATAGAGTCAAACTGAATGCCGATGGCCTTACCCACTGAAATACTATCGCGCTGTACCGAGAGCATAACATCGTGTTCAGAGGATTATATTCGTATACATTTCAGTGACGGGCACCTTTAATTCATGTATGAAGTAGAAACTCGAGGGTCAAATCGCTCGGGACCGTTGCCACCCTCCTTGAGAGTCGAACGGCGACGTCAACAGCTTCACCTATCCTTTGATTCCTAGAGTCAAGTCAGGTAATACGGGAGTAAATCTGCTGAAGTATATTGCAATTGACACCTTAATTCACAGAATGAATATTAATGTAGGGTGTCAAATGTTGGAGATCATAACCAATTCCAATAAAGTCATTCCTTTCAGCGAATACCTTACCTTAAGAGAACCTTACCCGCTGTAGCGGGTGTCATACATGTAGTTCATGGAGACAAATTAGTAGACATTTTTGCAGTCGTAGAGAACATATTCTTGTAATAATATCTAAATCGAGAGGCAAACCGTTGGAGAATGTTACTTCCTGCTTTAAGATTCGAGCTGCCAAGTCAATTGTTTGACCTATCCTGCGATTCCGACAGCCAGAGCAGTATTTCCTGGAGTACATCCCCTGTATAGTATTGAGAATAAACACCTTAATTCACGGCATCATTGCTATTGTAGTGATTCACATCGTCGGAGAACATTACCAGTTGTTATGAAGTCATTCCTTTTAACGAATATGTTACCATCCGAGAACCTAACCCGCTAGACTGAGTGTCGTGCCTAGTGTTCACGGGCGCAAACTAGAAGACATTTTAGCACACGGACACCTAATTTTCATATATCAATAGCAAGATCGGGAGTCAAACCATTCGATATCGTGCCCACCACTTTTGTGTGTCGCACAGGAAAGTCAACAGTTTCCCCTCTCCTGTGATTCCGAGAGTCAACCCGGACATACCGGAAGTAACCCTGCCGTGCAGTATTGGCATTAGACATCATATTTCAGGCTATAGATATTAAAGTACAGAGTAAAACCATTGTGGAGCGTTACCTAATGCTATGGATTCTAACTTCTTATTGAAGGCCTTACCTCCCCAAAACATAACCCACAGTACCGAGAGTATAATTTCGTGATCCGAGAAGCAAAGTAGTATACATTTTAGTCACAGGTACCTTGAATTCAAGTATGAATTAGAAGATCGAGAGGCAACCTGTACCAGAACGTTGCCACCCTCTTTGATGGTCTCACAACTTGGTCAATAGCTTCACCTATCGTGTTGTTCCGAGAGTCATGCTAGTCCTTCCGGGAATAGGCTGAACTGTAGAGACCATAGACACTTTAATACGCGGACTAATCATTAAAGTAGTGAGATAAACCGTGTGAGATCATTACCGGTTGTTATAAATTCATTCTTTTTACGGAATAGCTTACCTTCCGAGAACCTAACCTGCTGTAGGGAGTGTCGTGCTTCGCCTTCAGCAAAACAAATTAGTTCCCATTTTAGTGACGGGCACCTTATCCTCGTGTACGAATTAGAAGATCGGTGGTCAAACCGTTCAAGAACATTACCACCTTCTGTGTGAGACGCACGGCTTAGTCAATAGCTTCACATATCCTGTGATTCCGAAAATGAGATCAGGTATTCCGGGAGAAAATACGCTGTACAGTATTGTCATTAGTCTCATAACTTCACGTTATGAATACTAAAGTTCAGCGTGCAGCCGGCGTAGAACGTTACCTATTGGTATAGAGTCAAACTTCGTACCGAAGGCCTTACCTACCGAGAACATAACCAGTTGTGTCAAGAGTATAAATCTGAATTCAGTGAATCAGACCATGGCGATGATACAATGATACCAGACGGGTATCAATAAGAATATCGTGCGCCAACCAGTTCGAGAATGTTATCACATTTTTTGACTATCGCACAAATGCGATTCACCTATCCTGTTGTTTCCAGAGACTATCCAGGTATTTCCGGTGTAAATCCGTTGAGGAGCATTGGCAATGGGAACCTAAATTCACGGTTCGAATATTAAAGTAGAGCATCGAACCGTTTGAGAGCGTTATCAATTTGTATAAAGTCAAATGTTCTCCGAAGGTCTTGCCTTTCGCGCACCTCACCCGCATCACCTACGGTATAGATTCGTGATCAGAGAATGAAGGTAGCATTAATTTCAGTGACGGGCACCAATATGTTCGTGTATGAATTAGAAGGTCTCTAGACAGACTGTTCCAGAACATTACCACCTTCTTTTAGGGACGAACTGTTAAGCCATGGCTTCTACTATCCTGTGATTCCGTGAGCCAGAACAGGTATACTGCGACGAAATCCGCTGCACACTATTGGCATTAGACCCACCATTTCACGGTAGAAATATTAAGGCACAGATTAAAACCGTTATAGATCGTTACATATTGCAATAGAGTCAAACTTTTTACGGAAGGCATTACCATCCAAGACCCAAACCCGCTGTATTAGGAGTATATCTTCCTGTTCGTAGAAATAAATAAGTATACATTTCAGTGGTCGGCACATTAAATTCATGTACGAATTAGAAGATCGAGGTTGAAACCTTTTCTGCACTTAACAACGTTCTGTGAGGGACGAACGGATAAGTCAATAGCTTCACCTATCCTGTGGTTCGGAGAGTCATGCCAGGTAATCTGGGAGTAAGTCCGCAGTACCGTATTGGAAATAGACACGCTATTTCACGTTTAAAAATTAAAGAACAGAGACAGGTCGTTGGAAAACGTTATCTATTGCTATTCAGTCAAACTTTTTTCGGAGGACCTTACACTCCGAGTATCTAACCCGCTGTATCGTTAGTATTACTTCGTGTTCAGAGATATAAGATTAGTATACATTGGAGGGCCGCACACCTTACTTCGATATATGAATACCATAATCGAGATTCAGACCGTTCTAGATCGGTACCACCCTCCTGGAGTGTCGCATATCTACGTCAAAAGTATAAACAATCGTGTGATTCAGAAACTGAAACCAGGTATTCCAGGAATAAGTGCGCCGAACAGTATTGGCAAAAGACAACATCATTCACTGTATTAACATTAATGTACAGTGTCAAACCGTTGTACAACATTACACATTGGTATGATGACATCCCTATTTACGAAGTCCTTATCGCCCGAGAAGCTAACATGCTGTATCATCTGTATCACTTCGTGTTCGATGAAACACATTAGTATACATTTTTGTGACCGGCACCTTAATTTCATATGTGAATGACAAATTCGAGATTCAAACCGTCCGAGAACGTTACCACGTTCTTCGAGTATCGAACGGCTAAGTGAGTAGCCTCGCCTATCATTGCGATTCCGGGAGTCGAACCAGGTATTCCTGGAGTGAATCCGCTGAACAGAACCGCCAATGGACGCCATAATTCACGGTTTGAATATGAAAAGGAGGCCGCCATGCCGTTGTAAATCATTACCTATTGGTGTGGATTCAAACTTCGTACAGAATGCTTTGCGCTCCGAGGAACTAACCCGCTGTATCGAGAGTATAACTCCGTGTTCAGATGGACGAGTTAACATATATTTTAGTGTCGTCCACCTTCATTTCATGCATGTATGAGAAGACCGAGTGTCAAACCGCTCGAGAATGCTACCACCTGCTGTGAGAGACGAACGGCTAAGGCAATTGCTTCACATATCCCGTGATTCCGACAGTCAACCCGCGAAACCGAGAGTAATCGCGCTGAAGAGTATTGACCATAGACACCTTAATTCACGATTTGCATATTAAAGTAGATCGTCAAACAGTTTTAACGCTGTACCAATTGCTATAAAGTCAAACTGTGTACCGACGACCTAACCCTCTGAAAAAATAACCAGCTGTATTGAGAATATAACTTCTTGTCCAGAAGAATCGATTAGTAGACCTTTTAGCGACGGGCATCGTAATTTCATGTATCAATAGGAAGACCAGGGTCGAACGGTCCGCGAATGTTGCAACCTTCATCGAGGCTTGTACACCTTAGTCAATATCTGCACTTATCCCGTTATTCCGAGAGACGAACCAGGCAATCCGCGACAAAACCTGCTGTACCGTACTGGTATTAGACACGATACTTCACGGTATAAATATTAATGAACAGAGTCAAACCCGTGTAGAATGTAACCTATTGTAATACAGCCAATGTTTTTACAGGAAGCCTTGCCATCCGAGAAGCTAACCAGCACTATCGAGAGTAAAACATCGTGTACAGAGAACCAAATTAGTATACATTTTAGAGACAGGCACATTAATCTCATGTGTGAAATATAAAGACCGAGGGTCAGACCGTTCGGGATTGTTTCCACCTTCTTAGAGAGACTATCGGCTCAATCAATAGCTACACCTATCCTGTGATTGTGTGGGTCAGGCCAAGTATTGCTGGAGTCAATCCACGGTGCAGCAAAGCCGATGGACAGATTGGTTCATGGTATGAATATTAAAGCACAGTATCAAACCGTTGTAGTACGTTATCGTTTGGTATAGAGTCAAACCTTTACGGCAGGCCATAACGTCGTAAATCCTAACCCGTTGTAGAGAGTGTCTTGCATTTTGTACACGAAAACATATTCGTAAACATTTCAGCTGACAGACACCTTATTTTTATGTATGACGAGCGAAATCGAGAGTCGAACCGCTCGAGAACGTTACTACATTCTCTGGGAGTCGAACTGCTAAGTCAATAGTTTCAATTATTCTCTGATTTCGTGAGTCAATCTAGGTACTCCGGGAGTAAATCCGCTGAACGGTATTGCGAATAGACACCTTAACTCTCGGTTCGAATATTAAAGCAGGCCATGAAGTCGTTGCAGAGCATTACCTATAGGTGTAGGGTCAACCTTGTTACAGAATGCCTTTCCCTCCGAAAAACTAAATCGCTACATCTGGAGTAGAACACCGTGTTCAGAAGTACGAACTAATGTACATTTTAGTGACGAGAACCTTCATTTTATGCATGAATTAGATGCCCGATTGTCAAACCGTTAGAAAACGTTGCCACCTTCTGTGAGAGACGAACGGCAAAGTCAGTAACATCACATATCCTGTGAATCCGAAATTGGGTCCAGATATCCCGGGAGCAAGTGCGCTGCACAGAATTGTAAATAGTCGCCTCAATTCACGGTGTGTATATTAAAGCAGACCGTCAAACCCTTGTAGAACGTTTCCTATTGGTACAGAGTCAAACATTTTACCGATAGCCCAACCTTCGAAGAAGCTAATCTGCTGTATCGAGAGTATAACTTCGTTTTCAGGGGATCAAATTAGTAAACATTTTAGTTACGGGCACCTTAGTTTCATTATGCAAAAGAAGATCGTGGGCCAAATTGATCGAGTACGTTACCATCTTCTATGAGAATCTCATAGCTGAGGCAGTAGCTTCATATATCCTGTGATTCCGAGCGTCACACCAGGTATATCAGGAGTAAATTCGCTACATACTATTAGCAATGGACACTTTAATTCAATGTTCGAATATTAAAGTAGAACGTTAAATCGTATGAGAATGTTACCAGTTGATATAAAGTCACACGTTTTACCGACAACCTAACCTTCCGAGAACCTAGCCCAATGTATCGAGATTTTCATTTCGTGATCTGTGAAACGCAATAGTATGCATTTTAGTGACAGGGGCCTTTATTTTCATGCATTAGTTGGAAGATCAAGGGTCAAACTGTTCGAGATCACTCCCACCCTCTTCTAGGGACGATCGGCTAGATCAGTATCTTCACCTATCCTGTGATTCCATCAGTTAAATCAGGTATTTCGGGAGTAAATCCTCTAAACAGTAATTGGTATTAGACACGATATTTCGGGGTAAAAATATTGATGTACAGAGTCAGACCATTTTTGAACGTTAT
Source organism: Euglossa dilemma (assembly GCA_002201625.1). Lineage (NCBI taxonomy): Eukaryota > Metazoa > Arthropoda > Insecta > Hymenoptera > Apidae > Euglossa > Euglossa dilemma. The sequence continues at coordinate 19,484 of NIJG01000895.1, read as the reverse complement.
ATATTGGTACAGATTCAAAATTTCTACAGAAGGCCTTACCTTCAGAGAACCTAACCCACGGTATCGAGGGTATAACGTGCTCAGAGAAGCAAATTAGTATACACTTTGGAGTGGGGCACCTTAATTTCATCTATGATACAGAAGATTGTGGGTCAAACCGTTCGACAACGATACCATATTCTTTGAGAGTAGAACGGCTAAGCCAATAGTTTCACGTATACTGTGATTTCGAGAGTCTAACCAGGTATTCCAGTGGTACATGCGCTGAGCACTATCGGTAATGCGCACCTCAATTCACTGTCGGAACATTAAAGTAGAGAGTTAAATTGGCGATGAACATTAACATCAGTTATGACGTCATACCCCTTACCGGATAACGTACCTTCCGAGAAGATAACCCGCTGTATCGAGAGTATAACTTCGTGGTCAGAGAATAAATATTGTATGCATATCAGTTACGGGCGCGTTATCTTCATGTACTATTTAGAAAATCGAGGGTCAATGCATTCGAGAACGTTATCACCTTCTTTGCGGGTCGAACGGCCAAGACAGTAACTTCACCTATGCTGTCACTCCGAGAGACAAATCATGTACTCCGGGAGTAAGTATGCTGAAGAGTGTTGGCTCCAACCATTCTACTTCACGGTGTAAATTTTAACGTACACAGTCAAACCGTTGTAAATTGTTACATTTTGCTATCGAGTCAAACTTTTTCCCGAAGGGCTTACCGTCCAAGATGCAAAACCGCTGTATCGTGAGTATTATATCGTGATCAGTGGAACCAATTGAAATACATTTTAATCACGGGCACTTTAACTTCATGTATGAATTAGAAGGTCGAGATACAAACCTTTCGAGAACGTTACCACCCAATTTGAGATTCGAACGGATAAGTCAATAGCTTCAGTTATCCCGATATTCCGAGAGTAGAACCAGGTATTCCGAGAGTAAATTCGCTGATCACTATTGCCAATACACACCGTAATTCATGGCTTGAATAATAAAGAAGGGCGTCAAACCGTTTGAGAGTATAGACAATTGGTATATAGTCAAGCATGTTACCGATGGCCTTACCATCAGAGAAGCAAACTCGCCGTTTCCAGGGTATAATTTCGTCATTAGAGAAAGCGCTGTACTGTTTCGGCAATAGGCAACTCAATTCACGGTTTGAATATTAAGCCTGGCCACTAACCGCTTGTAGAACATTAACTATTCGTGTAGGGTTAAATGTCTTACAGAATGCCTTACCCTCCGAGAAACTGACCCGCTGTTTAAAGAGTATAACACCGCGTTCAGAGGTACGAACTAGTATACAACTTAGCGACAGGCACCTCAGTTGTATGTATGAATAAGATCGAGGATTAAGCCGTTGGAATAAGTTACCACGTTCTATATGGGACGAATGCTTTAGTCAGTGGCTTCATCTATCCTGTGATTCCGAAAGTCAAACGGGGTATTCCAGGAGTAAATGCGCGTTACGGTATTGGTAATAGATACCTTAATTCGCGGAGTGAATATTAAAATAGAGCGGCACAGATTATGAGAACGTTACAAATTGCTATAAAGTCCACAGTTTTACCGAATATCATACTTTCCGAGAACCTAACCCGCTGTAGCGAGTGTCTAGCTTAGTGTTCACGGCAACAAATGAGTAGATATTTCATCAGACGGACACCTCTATTTCACATATGAATAGCAAAGTCAAGAGACCAACTGTTCGAGGAAGTTAGCATCTTTCTTGTGAGTCGCACTGCTGTGCCAATAGCTTCTCCTACCTTGTTATTCCGAGAGTATATCAACAGTGTGGTACGCCCGTCACAGAAATGTAGATTATTTTATTTCCCTGAACACGAAGTTATACTCTCGATACAGGGGGATAAGTTCGCGGAAGGTAAGATCTTCAGTAAAGGGAATGAGCATATAAAGGTATTGGTTTTGTTCCCCGACGGTCTGACTCCCTTCATTAATATTTATACCACGTATTAAAGTGTCAATTGGCAATACGCTTCAGCGGATTTACTCCCTGTGTACCTGGTTTGACTCTCGGAATCACAGGAAACGTGAAGCTATAGACTTAGATGCGCCACTCACAAAAGAGGTGCAAACGTTCTCGAACGGTCTAACTCTCAATCTTCTTATTCATGCAATAAATTATGGTGCCCGTGACTCCAATGTATACTAATCTGTTTCCGTTTACGCTAAGCAACAGTGTCGCTGCTGCGGGTTAGGTTCACGGATGGTAAGGTATTGGTAAAGAAGAATGACCTTATACCAATTGATGATGTCCATGACGGCTTGTATCTCAACCTTAATATTCATGCCGTGAATTACGATGTCTATTGCCAATAATGTTCAGTGCATTTTGGCCTAGAATACGTGATCTGACTCTCGTAGTGACAGAATAGGTGAAGCTATTGACTTTGACGTGCGACTTTCAAAGAGGGTGGGATCGTTCTCCAACGGCTTGATTACAGGTTTTGCTATTCATACATGAGAAAAAGCTGTACGTCAGCTAAAATTTCATCTGATTTGCTTCCGTGAACACTAGGTAAGACACTTCGCACAGGGGATTTGGTTCTCGGTGGGTAACGTATTCAGTAAAAAGAATGACATTGTAACAATTGGTAATGTTCTCCGACGATTTGACTCTCAACTTCAATACTCATGGCGTGAATTAAGGTGTCTATGGCCAATACCATTCATCGGATTAACTCCAAGAATACCAGGCTTGACTCTCGGAATCACGGGATAGGTGAAGCTATTGACTTAGCCGTTCGATCCTGATAGAAGGTGGTAACGTTCTCGATCGCATTGACTCTTTACCATCCATTTCATTCATGAAATTACGTTGACAGTAACTAAAATATATACTCACCTGTTTCTTTGGAGACGAAATTATGCTTTCGATACAGCGGGATTCGCTCTCGAAATGTAAGGCCTTCGGTAAAAAGTTTGGCTCTCTACCTATAGGTAACGCTCTGTAATGGTTTGACTTTGCACTATAATATTTATACTGCAAAATAGGGTATCTAAGGCCATACTGTAGAGAGGATTAATACCTCGTTTGTCTCTCGGAATCACCATATTGGTGAAAGTATTGACATAGCCGTTCGAATCAGAAGGAAGATGGTAACCTTCCCGATTGGTTTGACGACCGGTCTTCGAATTAATACACGAAGCTATTGTGCCCTACACTGAGAGGTACACTGATTTGTTTCTGTGATCCCGAAATTCTCCTCTAGATACAGCGAGCGATGTTCTCGGAAGGTAAGGCCTCGATGAAGAGTTTAAGTCTATACCATTATCTACTGCTCTACAACGGTTTGACTCTGTACTTTAATACTTACACCGTGAAGTAGGATGTCTGATGCCAATATTGTACTGGGTCTTTACTCCAGGAATACCTGGTTTGATTGTCGGAATCATAAGGAACGTGAAGCCATTAACTATGCCGGTCGACTCTCAAAGAAGGTCTTTACGTTCTCGAATGGAATGACCTTCGATCTTCCAGTTCATGCATGAACCTAAGGATCCCGTAACTAATATGTATACTAATTTCTTTCTTCGCACACTAGGTTATACCCCAGATACAACTGGTTTCGTTCGCGGAAAGTATGGTACCAGGTATGAAGTTTGTCGCCATACCAATTGGTAAAGTTCTCCAACAGCTTGTCCATCTAATTTAACCTTCAACCCGCGAATTGAGGGGTCTATTGTCAATACTGTTCAGCGGCTTTACTCCTGGAATGACTGGTTTGACGTCCGGAATCACGGGATAGGTGAAGCTATTGGCACAGCTGTGCGAAACACAATGATCGAGGTAACGTCCTGGACAAGGTTGCCTCTCGACCTTCTAATTCATGCATGAAATTAAGGTGCCCGTCGCTATAATGTATGCTATCTTGTTTCTCTGAATACGAAGTTATGCACTCGAAGCAGCGTAATTGGTCTTCGAAAGGTAAGGTCTACTGTAAAATATTTGACACTATACCAATACGTAGCGTTCTACAAAAGATTGGCGCTCCACTTTAATATTCATACCATGAACTATAGTATCCATTAGGCAGTGTTGTAGTGCGGTGTGTCTCCCGGAATACCTGGTAGGTCTATCGGAATAACAGTATCTATGAATGTTCTGCCTTTGCAGTGCGACCCTCAAAATAGGTGATAACGTTCTCGAACGGATTGACCCGCGACCTATATTCATCCATGATATTAAGGTGTCTGTGACTAAAGTGAATACAAATATTCATCTACAAAAACGTAGTTATACTCTCGTTACACCGGGTTTGGTTCTCGGAAGTTAAGGTCTTGCGGAAAAATTTGACATTGTAACAATTCGTAATTTTCAACAAAGGTTTGACGCTCTAATTTAATATTCACACTGTTAATGTAAGTGACTATTGGTAATACTGCACGGCGGACTGACTCCAGGAATACCGGATTTAACTATCGGAATCACTGGATATATCAATCTATAGACTAAGCCGTTCGACTCCCAAAGAAAGTGGGAATGATCTCGAACGGTTTGACACTCGATTTTCTAATCCAAACATGCAGCTAAGGTGCCCGTCACTAAAATGTTATTCCAATGTCGTTCTCAGAACGGGAAGTAATTCTCTCGATACAGCGGGTTAGTTCTTCGTATGGTAATGTCTTCAGTAAAACGTTTGACTTTATGGGAATTGGTAACGTTCTCAAAGGGTTCGATGCTCTGCTTTAATATTCAACCCGTGATTTACGGTGGCTATTGCAAAATTCTTCAGCGGACTTGTACCCAGAATACCTGATTTTAGTCCTGAAACCACAGGATAGGAGAAGCTATAGACCTAGCAGTTAGACACTCAAGGAGGGTGGTAACGTTCTCGATCGGTTTGATACAAGATATTCCTATTGATACATGACATTATGGTAACCGTCTGCTTTAATGTCTACTAATACGTTCCTCTGTAACCGATGCAAGACAATCGCTACTTCGGCTTGCGTTCTCGGAATGTAAGGTATAGGTAAGGAAGAATGACTTTATACCAATTCATGATGTCTCCGACAGTTTGAATCTCAACTTTAATATTCATGCCGTGAATTGCGGTGTCTATTGCCAATAATGTTCAGTGCATTTTGGTCTAGAATACGTGATCTGACTCTCGCAATCACAGGATAGGTGAAGCTATTGACTTTGGCGTGCGACTTTCAAAGAGGGTGGGATCGTTCTCCAACGGTTTGATTGCCGGTTTTGCTATTCATACATGAAAAAAATGTGTACGTTAGCTAAAATGTCATCTGATTTGCTTCCGTGAACACTAGGCAAGACAATTCGCTCAGCGGATTTGGTTCTCAGATGGTAACGTATTCGGTAAAAAGAATGATATTATAACAATTGGTAATGTTCTCCGACGATTTGACTCTCAACTGTAATACTCATGGTGTGAAATAAGGTGTCTATTGTCAATAACATTCACCTGATTAATTCCAAGAATACCAGGCTTGACTCTCGGAATCACGGGATAGGTGAAGCTACTGACTCAGCCGTTCGACTTTCGAAGAAGGTGGTAACGTCCTCGTTCGGTTTCACCACTCGATCTTCTAATTCGTACATGAAATTAAGGTGAGCGTCGCTGAAATGGATCCTAATTTCATTCTCTGAACACAAACTTATTTTCTCGATAAAACCTGTTATGTTCGCGGATGGTAGAGTCTTCGGTGAAAACAATGTATTCATACCAATTGGTAACGTTCTGAAACGGTCTGACGCTCAACTTTTATATTCAAACAGTGCATTAAGGTGTCAAGGGCCAAAACGGTTCCGCGGATTTACCCTTGGAACATCTCGTCTGACTTTCGGTATCACAGGACAGGTGAAGTCCCCGTCACAAAAATCTGTACTAATTTGATTTTCTGAACACGAAATTATACTTTCAATTCAGCGGGTTAGGTTCTGGGAGGGTAAGGTCTTCGGTTTGTCGGTTGACATTAAACCAATTGGTATGATTCTCAAACGGTTTCATGCTCTACTTCAACGTTCTAACCGTAGATTATGGAATCCATTGCCAATAGTGTTCAGCGGATTTACTTCAGGAATACCCGGTATGACTATCGGAGACACAGGATATGCTATGGTATTCACTTAACTGATCGAGTCTCAAAGTCGGCTGCAACGTTATCGAACTTTTTGGCCCTCGATCTTGTAATACGTGCCCGAAATAAGGGCGCCCGTCACTAAAATGAAAACTAGTATATTTTTCTGAACCCGAAGTTATACTTTCCATACGGCGGATTATGTTCTCGGATTATAAGGCCTACGGTAAGAAGAATGAATATGCATAGAAATTGTTAAAGATCTATAACGGTTTGACACGCTCCTTCAATATTTGACTGCGGCCGTCCGTGCAGGGGGTATGTTTCATAGTGGCATACCTTGACGGGGCAGGGGTAACGGCTACGTCCACCTGCTGGGACCGAGTGCAATGCTGGCAGCTCCACCTCCTCGTATCCCCCACCGGAAACGAGTTTCCCCGGGGTAGTGCGTCACCGGGGGCTCGGCTAAGTGTGCTGCCGACCCGTATGGGCAGGCCCATCTTGTCCACGATCCGATGATGATTGCTCACTTAACTGATCTGAATCAGATGATTGATATCTATGAGAAAGAAGGTACATGAGAATAGTGGGCAGGATTATTCCAAGTCCCGCACGCTTCCTGAGGTGGTAGTCGACTTGATTGTAGCCAATCCCATCTTGACGCGACAGCCGGTATAGAGCTGAAGCTCGAGGTACGACGCGGACGCTTCGGCGTGCCCTGTTATTCGCAATAATACTTGTCCTTTAATATTTGGTCCCGACCAAATCGAGGCCGAGGTAATCCAGCGAGCCCGGGGATGCCTTAACAACGTGCTCCTTAAGGCCTTCAACGCGTGTTTCGAGTGGGGAGCATTTCCGAAGAAGTGGAAAGTCGGCAACGTTGTTACCATCCCGATAGGACCGGACCGAGATAGAAGTAGCCCGAAGTCGCACAGGCCAATGTGTTTGCTATCGATGATAGGTAAGCTGTTGGCGCGACTGATGGCGAAGTGGATGACCCGACTCCACGTTGACCACGACCTGTCCTCTGACAGGCTGTTCGGGTTTCGGCCGGGATCGACATCGGAGGACGCGATCGTCAAGTGCAGAAGAACGGTCGACGAGATGAGGGAGTGGGAATACGCACCTGCGATCGTGCTCGATATCGCGGGCGCCTTCGACAACGTGTGGTGGCCGAGCGTGCTTCACGAACTGAAGAGGCGGATTTGCCCGAGAAACATCCACAGGCTAGAGCAGAGCTATTTCTCGGAAAGGGTAGTGCAACTCTCGGGAAAGCACGAGATAGTCGAAAAGTCCGTGACAAAAGGTTGTCCGCAAGGCACGACACTCGGTCCCATTTTCTGGAACTTAGTTTTCGACGACTTGCTGACGCAGCTGGAGTCCGCGGACGTGAATTGCGAAGCAGTAGCGTACGCTGATGATGTCATCATAATCGTCGGTGAATACTCCACCGAATATCTGCGTCTGAAGAGACAAGAAGCGGTCACAGCGGTGTCGACATGGTGCAGCCTCAAGAGACTCACACTGTCGGCTGAGGAGGCGGAGATGCTGCTGGTGAGAGGGAAACTCGACGCCGAACGCCCACCAACAATACGCATCAACGGAAGGAGCATCAGGATGCGCCCATCGATAAAGTATCTGGGCGTCCATCTTGAGCGCGGCCTCAAGATCGACAAGCACTTGCACGAAACAGCGCACAAGTGCAGAAAGGTGTTCAATAGCCTAGTAATGGTGGCCAAAGCGAATTGGGGTCTCGGACATGGTGCTCTCAGTACGTTGCACAAGGGGCTCTATCTCCCGATAACCACGTATGCGGCGGCCGGATCGAGCGACCTATTGAGCAACGAAACCAAAAAAGTCCTTGAGAGATCGCAGAGGATGGCTCTGCTTCAGATAACGAAGGGGTACAGGACGGCGTCCACATAGGCACTACAAGTGATCGCAGGAGGAATCCCTATCGACCTGATAGTGGAAATGCGTCTCAAGCTGTATCAAGCATGAAGAAGAAACGAGGACACAACGGAAGAATAGCAACGCCTAAAGGAAGAAGCTATGGCAACTTGTCAGGAGCGGTGGCGAACCTCCGATAAGGGGCGAACTACACACAAGTTCTTCCCCGGCGTCAGCGAGAGAACAAAGAGCACCTAGATCCACCTCGACCACCATATAACGCAGTTCCTGAGCGGTCACGGGGACTTCAACAGTAAGTTGAAGTACTTCGGACGCAGCGACACAGAGCTGTGCAAATGCGGCGAGGAAGAGACAACGCGGCACGTACCCGAAGTGTGCCGCCTGTACCATCGCGAGCGCCCATGGAATGCCTCCACGGCCACCGATTCAGATGGCCGATAAAGCCGAATATTCTGGTATCTAACAACGTGTTCCCCCACATTAGCAGGTTCGCCCATGACGTTCTCCTGTCAAAGGAGAAGAAATGGCAGGAAGAGGATCGGCACAAAACAACGAAAGCACCACGCGGTGATGACGGAGGAAGAGGCGGTGGAGAAAACAAAGAAGAATAAAGCCAACGGAGGGGACCAAGACGAAGTTCCCGGATTGCAGGATCCACCGGACCAGGAACAAAACGCTGCCGAAGGAGGAAGAAGCGCAAATGGACGTGAAAGGACCAGCAGCAGCAGCAGCAGGACGAAACAACCAACAGGACAACGGAGGAAGGAACACAAGAATACAGGAGGTAAGTGACCTACGACCGTTAAAGCAGGCGGTGCATACTGTGACGGTAAACTGATAATTTTCTGAAATAAAAGCTGAATAATTGATATAGCAGATAAATAGTTTTTCCTTTGTCCTCAATGTGGTACACATTTTCCATATCACATTATTTCTGTCGGTATCTTATTTTTAATCGCCTAATATCGGTCGTTTCTCGTCCTTCCTCTATTTCGTTTCTAATTTTTCAAAATGAAAGCCGCGTGGAATTTTCCCATTGCCATCGATGTCGCAGGTATTTCTTAAATCGCTGAAGGCTTTTTAATTTTCTAAATAGAATGATGTGGATTGAATATAGCGAAAAAAAGTTTTTCCATTGTCATCAATGTGTCACACATTTTTTTAATTCGCATAATTCCCATCGATTTCTTATTTTTAATCGTTTAGTATTGGACATTTCTCGTCCTTCCCACCTTTCTTTCTTTAATTTTTCAAAACGAAAACCGCATGGGATTTTCCCATGGTCGTCAGTGTCGTAGATATTTTTTAATTCGCAAGAACTTCTTAATTCTCTAAAATGAAAGCTGAATAATGAATATAGCAAAAAATAATTTTTCCGGTGCCATCAATGTTGTACATATTATTTCAATCCCGTAATTTCATTCTATTTCTTATTCATAATCGTTTCGTATCGGTCGCTTCTCGTCGTTCCCTCCTTTCCTTTTTTAATTCTTCAAAATTAAAACTTCATGGAATTTTACCATTGTCATCGTTGTCGTAGATACTGTTTATTTCGCAGAAACTACTTAATTTTCTAAAATGAACGCTGAGTGATGAATACACGCCAATAATAATTTATCCATTGTCATGAATGTGGTGCATATTTTGAAAATCGCATTATTTCCATCGATTTTATATTTTTAATCGCTTAGGTTCGGTCATTTCTCGTCCTTCCCACCTATCTCTTTTAATAATTCAAGATGAAAGCCGTGCGGAATTTTACCATAGACACCGATCTCGTGGACACTTTTTAATTCTCATTCTTCTAAAATGAAAGCTGAATAATGGGTAAAGCGGAAAATAGTTTTTCCATTGTCATCAATGTAGTACATATTTTTAAATTAGTGTAATGTCTTTCGACTTCTAATGTTTACATGTTTAGTTTCGGTCGTTCCTCTTCCTTCCCTACTTTGTCCTTTTAATTTTTGGAAATGAAAGCCGCATGGAATTATTCCCTTGACATCTATGTCGTCGATATTTTTCATTTCGCAGAAGCTTTTTAATTTTTATAAGTGAAAGAGGAATAATGAATATAGCGAGAAATAATTTTTCCTTTCGCATCAATCTAGTACATACCTTTTACTTCACGTAATTTTATTCAATTTCTTATTTTCAAGCGTTTTGTATCGGTCATTCACATCCGCCCTCCCTTTCTTCTTCTAATTTTTCAGAATGAAATGAAAATTTAAAACTGTCATCGATGTCGTGGATATTTCTTAATACGCGTAAAGTTTTTAATTTTCTATAATGAAGGGAGAGTAATGAATATAAATGTAAATAATTTTTTCGTTGTCACCAATGTGGTGCGTAGCTTTAATCCGTACAGTTTCTATCCATTTCTTGTTTTTAATCGTTTAGTATCGGCCGTTTCTCGTCCTTCACTCCTTTCCCTATTTCATTTCACAAAGAGAAAGCCGCATGCATCTTTACCGTTGTAATCGATGTAGTAGATATCTTTTAATGCGCAGAAACTTTTTATTTTCCTAGATTGAATGCTGAATAATGAATACAGCGGATAAATTATTTTTTCGTTGTCAACAATGTGGTGCATATGTTTGAAATTCCATAATTTCCATCGATATTCTATCATTAATAGATTAATATCCATCAATTCTCGTCCTTAACTCCATCCCTTTCTTATTTCTTCAAAATGAACGCTGCATGGAATTTTATCATTGACATCGTTGTCGTGGATATTTGCTAATTCATAGTAAACCTTTAATTTTCTAAAATTTAAGGTGAACAGTGAATACGGCTAATATCAGTTTTTCCATTGTTATCAATGTGGTACTTATTATTTAATTCGCGTAGTTTGCATCGTATTCTCAATTTTAATCGTTTGGTGGCAGTCCTTTCTCATCATTCACTCTTTTCACAATTTAATTTTTCAAACCGATAGCCGCATGGAAATTTACCATTGTCACTGATGTCCAAGATATTTTTTTGTTCGCGGACAATTTTTAGTTTTCTAAAATGGATGCTGAATCATGAATATCGCGAAAAATAATTTCTCCGTTCAAATCAACGTGGTACATATTTTGTAATTCGAATAATTTCCTTTGATTTCCTGATTTCAGTCGTTTAGAATCGGTCGTTTCTCGATCTTCACTACATAGATATTAAATGTTTCGAAATAAAAGGCGCATAGAATTTTACCTTTGTGATTGATGGCCCACTTGTTTTTTAATTCGCAGAATCCTTTTAATTTTCTAAAATGAAAGCTGAATAATAAATATAAAGAATAATTTTTCCACTCCCATCAATGTGGTACATGTTTCTTAAGTCGCATAATTTCCATCGATATTTTATTTTCGATTCTTTAGTATTGGTCGCTTCTCGTCCTTCTCTCCATTCTTTTTTTACTTTTTCAGAATGAAAGCCGAATGGAATTATACCATCCTCATCGATGTCGTAGATATTTTTTAATTCCCTGAA
>NIJG01000894.1:41077-55094 GCA_002201625.1 Euglossa dilemma | reverse complement strand
GAAAGGTTTCACTCCCTATTATTCTATCCATCATGAACATGAGGTGTCCGCCTGCTAAAATGTCTACTAGTTTCCTTCCGTGAGCATTAAGCAAGACACATGCTACAGCGGGTTAGATTCTTGGATGGCTTGTTATCCTGTAAAATAATTGACTTTATACAATGCAGTCATGTTCTCAAACGGTTTGGCTACATACTTTAATATTCGTAACATAAATTAAGGTGTCTATTGCGTATGATGAGCAACGGATTCACTCCCGGAATACCTGGTTTGAAGCTCGGAATCACATGCTATTGGCGATATTGACTTAGCTGTGCGAATCTAACAGAAAGTTGTAATGTTCTGGAACAGCATGCATATCAATATCCAGATTCATACATGAGAAGGAGGTGCCCGTCTCTAAAAGGAATAATAGGTTGTTTGTTTGAACACGAATGTAGACAATCGATAGAGAAGGTTAGGGTATCGGAGGGTGAGGTCTTCGATAAAAGGTTTGACGCTATACCAACGTGTAACGTTCGACAATGATTTGACTATCCACTTTAACATTCGTTCCGTGAATTAATGCGACAATTGGTAATACTGCACTGTGGATTCACTCCCGGAGTACGTGGTCTGACTCTCGGAATGACAGGATATGTGTGTCTATTGATCTACCAGATGGACAATGGAAGAATGTGCTAACGACTTCTCATCGTTTTTCCCCCGACCATTCTAATCGTACATGCAAATACGGTGTCCGTGTGCCAAAATGTCTACTAATTTTTTCCGGTAAACACTGAGCAAGCCAATCTCTACAGGGGGATGGGTTCTCGAAAGGTAATGCCTGCGGAAAAATGCTTTACTCTATGCCCATTCGTTTCCTTCTACAACGGTTTCACTCTGCACTTTAATATTCATATCGTGAATTAAGGTGTCTGTTGCCAATACAGTTCAGCAGATGTACCTCCTGAATACATGGTTTTACTCTCGGAATAAGCGTACAGCTGAAGCTATTGACATAGCCGTTCGAATCTCATAGAGGGTGGTAACGTTCGCGAACGGTTTGACAATCGATCTCCCAATTCATTCATGATATTAAGGTGACCGTCACTCAAATGTATACTAATTTGTATCTCTGATCACGAAATTATACTCTCGATACAGCGGGATACGTTCTCGGAAGGTAACTTATTCTCTAAAAAGAATGACTTTACAACAATTGGTAATGTTCTCCAACGATTTGACTCCCAACAGCAATGCTCGTGCCGACAATTCACGTGTCAATTGCAAATGCTGTACAGGGAGTGCACTCCTAGTATTCCTGGTTTGATGTACTCCTGCGATACCAGGTATTGCTCTCGGACTTGCAGGATAGGTGAAGCTATTGTCGTACATGTGCGATTCTCTAAGAAGTTGGTAACGCTTAGGAACGGTTACCCTCGCGATCGTCTCATTCATACATGAAATTAATGGTGCCGACTCTAATATGAATACTAATTTGTTTCTCTGAACACGAAGCAACAAACTCCACTGTTGCCAGTTATGTTCTCGGAAGGAATGGTAATCTGTAAAAAGATTGTCTTTATACCTACCTGTAATATTCTCCGGCGGTTTGACTCTCTACCTTAATATTTATGCGCTGAGTTAATGTTTCCATCGCCAATACTGCACAGCGGACTTGCTCCTGGAATACCAGGCTTGACGCTTGGAATCTCAACTACGAGTGAAGCTGTTGACTCAGCGGTTCGCCTCTAAAAAGAGGTCGTATTGACCTCGAATGATTTGATACATGAACTTCTAATTCCTACATGAAAATAAGGTGCCCGTCACTGAAATTGTTACAAACTTCTTTCTCTGAACACGAAATAACACTCTCTATGTCGCGGGTGCGTCTCGCGGAAGGTAAGATCTTCGGCAGGACTTTTGACTTTTGTACCAATTGGTTGTGTTCTCAAATGGTGCAACGGTGTATTTTAATATTCAAACCCAGAATTAAAGTGTTCATTGCTAATACTGCACTGCACATTTACTCCCGCAATACATGGTTTGACTTTCGGAATCAAAGGACATGTGAAGCTATTGCCATAGCCATGCAACTGTCAAAAAAGGTGGTAACATTCTCGGACGATTTGACCCTCCATCTTCCTATTGATAGATGCAAATAGCGCGTCTGTCTGCTAGTGTGTCTTCTAATTTGGTTCCCTGAACACTAAACCAGATTCTTGCTGCAGCGGGATAGTTTCTCGGAGGGTAATGTTTCCGGTAAAAAGTTTGACCCCATACCAGTAAGTAACGTTCTACAACGGTTCGAATCATTATATTGCCATTCATACCGCAAATTAAGGTGCCTCTTGCCAAAACTGTACTGCGGATAGACTCGCGGTATCACAGGATAGGTAGAGCTATTAACGTATCCGTTCGACTCTCAGAGCGGGTGGTAACGTTCTCGATCTGTTTGACCAAGGAGTTTCTAATTCATACATGAATAGCAGGTGCCCGTCTCTGAAATGATTACTAATTTCTTTCCCATTTCGCGATTTTATACTCACGATATTGCGAGTTAGCTTCTCCGATTGTAGCGCTGTCGGCGAAATGTTTGACTCTATACAAATAAGAAACATTCAACAACAGTTTCACCTTCCTCTTTAATATCCAAACCGCGAATAAAGGTGCCGATTGCCATGACTGTTCAGGGGAATTCCACAAAGAATACCTGGTATGACTCTGGGAAACGCAGTATATGTGAAGAAATTGACATGCCGTTCGAATCTCGAAGATGGTGTTATCCTGCTCGGACGGATTGACGCTCGATCTATAAATACATGCATCATATTAAGCTGCCCACCCTTCATATGTGTATCAACTTGTTTCTCTGGCCTGGCAGTTTTACTTCCGATACAGCGGGTTAGCTACTCGGATGATATGGCTGCCTGTAAAAAGTTAGGCTCGATACCAAAAAGTTATGTTCTACAATGGTTTGCCTCTGTACCTTAATACTCGTACCGTGAATTAAGGTGTCTGTTGCCGATACTGTTCTGCGCATCAACTTCCGGAATAGCTGGTTCGATTCTCGGATTCGCTGGATAGGTGAGGCTATTGAGTAAGGTGTGCGACTCTCAAAGAAGGTCGTAACGTTCTCGCACGGTTTGACCGCCTGTATTCCAATTGATGCATGAAATTATGGTGCTTCTCAGTAAATGTATACAAGTTCTTACGTCTGAACACTGTGTTATACACTCCATACAGCAGGTCAGTTTTTCGGAGGGTCAGGCATTCTGTAAGGAGTTTGACCCTTCACGAATATGTTATGTTCTACAGCGGTTTGGCGGTCTACTTTATTATTCATACCGTAAATTAACGTTTCTAATGCTAACACTGTTTAACTGATTACATCGCGGAATGCCTGGTTTGACTTTCGGAACCACAGGATAGGTGAAGCTATTAACGTAGCCGTTCGTCTCTCACAGAAGGTTGCCTCGTTTTCGACCGTTTCGACCCTCGACCTTCCAACTCATGCATGAAGTTAAGGTGGCCGTCACTAAAATGTGTACCAAGGTGTTTCCCTAAACACGTAACTATACTCTAGATACGGCGGGCTAACTTCTAGGACGGTAAGACCGTCGGTAAAACGTTTGACTTTATAGCAACTGGAAACGTTCTCAAACAGGGTGACGCTCTATTTTAAAATTCAAATAGTGGAGTAAGGTGTCCATTCCCAATACTGTCCAGCGGATTTGATCCCGATTTAGCTGGTTTGACTATCGGATTCAAAGGATGGGTGAAGGTATTGACTTCTCCGTTGGACACTCAACGACGGTGGTAATGTTCTCGAACGGTTCGACCGTCGATATTCTAATTCAATCACGAAGTTGCAGTTCCCGACATTGAAATATATACTAATTTCTCTCCCATAACACGAAGTAATACTCTCGATAGATCTGGTTAGTATTTCGGAGGGTAAGGTCTCCGGCAAAACGTTTGTCTTTATAGCAATATTTATCGTTCTCAAACGGTTTGACGATCTACTTCACTATTCAAACCGTAAATTAAGGTGTCTATTGGCAATAACGTTCCAGAAGGATACCACCTTCTTCGTGAGCCGAACGGCTGAGTCAATAGCTTCACTTATAGTTGAGGTTCCAGGAGTCAAGCCTAGTATTCCTGGAGTGAATCTGCTGATCAGTATTAGCAATAGACACCTTAATTCTCAGTATAAACATTAAAGTAGAGCGTCAAACTGTTTGCGAGTGTTACCAATTGGTACAAGGTCAAGCGATTTTCCAAAGGCCTTACATTCCGCGAACCACACCGGCTTCATCGAGAGTGTAAGCTTGTGATCACAGGATGTAATTAGTTTTCATTTAAGTGACGAGCACCTTTATGTCATGCATGAATTGAAAGATCGAGTGTCAAATCCATCGAGAATGTTACCACGTTCTGCGAGAGGCGAATGTCTAAGTCAATAGCCTCATCTATCCTGTAATTCCGCTAGTCAAATCCGTAGTCAAATCCCGGTATTCCGCGAGTGAAACTGCTTTACAGCATTGGCAATTGAAACCTTCATTCAGGGTATGAATATGAATGTCGAATGTCAATCCGTCGGAGAACATGACGAATTCATAGAGTGCCCTTCTTTTTAACAAATACATTACTTTCCTGGAACCTAACCCGCTGTTGCGAGAGTCATGCTTAATGCTCACGGAAATAAATTAGTAGACATTATAGCTGAAGCACACCCTATTTTCCTATAAGCATGCGAAGTTCGAGAGGAAAACCATTGCAGAAAGTCACCACTTCCATTCAGAATCGCATATCTATGAAAACAGCTTCCCCTATTCTGTGATTCCGATAGTCATGCCAGGTATAACAGGAGTAAATACGCTGTACAGTAATAGAAATGGATACCTTAATTCGCAGTTTGTGTACTAAGGTAGAGCGTCGATACGTTTGAGAACATTACCTATTGGTATAATGTCATACTCATTCCCGGATGCCTTACCATGCGAGAACATATCCAGCTCTATCCTGTGTATAACATAGTGTTCCGAGAAACAAATTTGTGGATATTTTAGCACACGCACACACTAATTTCATGTATCAATAGGTAGGTCGATGATCAAACCGTCCGCGAACGTAACTACCTTCTTCTAGTGTCGTACTACTATGTCAATAGCTTCACCTATCCTATGATTCCGAGAGGCAAACCTCGTAATTCAAGAGTAAGTCCGCTGAATAGTATTGGCAATTGATAACTTAACTCACGGTTTGAATATCAAAGTAGACCGACAAATAGTTATAGAACGTTACCTATTGTTATGGAGTCAATCACGTTTCCGACGGACTTCCCTTCGGAGTAGCAAACGTGCCATTTCGAGAGTACAACTTTGGGTTCGGAAAACGAAATTAGTATTCATTTCAGAGAACTGCACCTTAGCTTCATGTATAAAACAGAAGATTTAGGATCAAATCGTTAGAGAACGTGTCCACCGTCATTGATGGTCGAACGGCTAAGTCAGTAGTTTCACCTATCCTTTGATTCCGAGAATCAGTCCAGGTAATACGAGAGTAAATGCGCTGTACAGTATCAGCAATCGACACCTCAATTCAAGGTAAGAATATTAAGGTACAGAGTCAAAACGTTGTAGATCGTTACCCAATGGTATACAGTCAAACGTTTACCGAAGACATTACACACCGAAAAACTTTCCTGCTCGATTGAGAGCATACCTTCGTGTTAAGGGAAAGAAATTAGTATACATTTACTGACGAGCACCTTAATTCCATGCATGACTGAGAAGATCGAGTGTCAAACCGATCGAGAACGTTACCATCTTCTGTGAGAGACGAACGGCTAGATTAGTAGCATCACCTATCCTATGATTCAGATGGTCGAACGAAGTAATCCGGCACAAGATGCCCCGTAGAGCATTCGGCCATAGACACCATTGTTCAACGTATATATATTAAGGCAGACCGTCCAACCGTTAATGAACGTTACCTTATCGTATAGAGTCAAACCTTTTATCGAAGGTCTTACATTCAGGGAAGACAACCTGCAGTATCGAGAGTATGACGTCGTGGTTAGAGAAGCATTTTATTAGACATTTTAGGGATGGACACCATAATTTCATGTATGAACAAGATGATCGATCGTCAATCATCTCGAGAACGTTACCGCCTTCTATGAGTGTCGCACGGCAAAGACAATAGCTTCACATATCCTGCTATTTCTATAGGCTATTTCCTGCTATTTCTATTACCTAAATTCGTGTGTAGATAAACACACTAGTATACATTTTAGCAGGTGGACACCTTCTTTTCATATATATGAACAGGAGGATCTAGTGTCAAGGTGTGCGAGAAAGTTGCCACCTTCTGTGAGAATCGTAATGCTAATTCAATAGCTACACCTATCCTGTGACTCCGAGGGTCAAACAATGTATTCCGGGAATAACTCCGCTGAACAATATTGGGAATAGACACCATAAATCACGCTTTGTGTATTAAAATAGAGCGTCACACAGTGTGGGAACGTTACGAATTGCTATAAAGTCAAACGGTTTCCAGAAGGCCATAATGTGCGCGAAGCTAACCCGCCTTGTCGAGAGTACAACATCGGGTATAGAGAAACACATTAGTGTACATTTTAGTAATACCACCTTAATATTATATAAGAATTAGAATATGGAGGGTCACACTGTTCGAGACCGTTATCACCGTCTTTGAGAATAGAACGGCTATGTCAATAGCTTCTCCAATCCCGTTATTCCGAGATTCAAACAAGGCATTCCTGGAGAGAATCCGCTGCACAGCTTTGCAACAGACACTTTAATTCACGGTATGAATAATATAGTAAGGTGTCAAGCCGTCGGAGAATATTACCTATTCGTATAAAGCCATTCTTCTTACCTAAAGCTAAATCGTAAGAGAACCTAATCCGCAGTAGCCAGTGTCTTACTTATTATACACGGAAGAAAATCAGTAAGCGTTATAGTAGAAGCACACCATATTTCAATGTATGAGCAGAATTATCGAGAGTCCAACCATTAGAGAACGATTTCATCTTCTTTTAGAGTCACACGGTCAATTCAATAGCTTCACGTATCCTGCTATTTCGATAGGCAAACCAGGTATGCCAGGAGTCAATCCTCTGTGCACTATTGGTATTGGACTCCCTACATAACGGTTTGAATATTAAAGTAGAGCGCAAAACTGTTTCAGAACTTTATCACTTGGTTTAAAGTCAAACGTTTTATCAATTACCTTACCTATGGAGAAACTGTCCCGCAGCAGCGAGGGTGTTGCTTAGTGTAAGCGCAAAAAAATTAGTAAACATTGAAGCGACAGGCACCATAATTTCATGAATGAATAAGAAGATCGATTGTCAAACCATTCTAGTACGTTTCCACGTTCTCTGATTGTCGAACGACAAAGACAGTAGCTTTACCTATCCTGTCATTCCGTGAGGCAAACCAGTCATAATTCACGGTTTGAATATAAAAATACAGCGTCAAGCCGTTTGTGAACGTTGCCAATTTTTATGAAGTCAAACTTTTACCGAAGGCCGTATCTTCAGCGAACCACACCCGTTTCATTGGGAGTATAACTTCGTGATCAGAGGAACAAACTAATACGCATTTTATTGTCGAGGACCTTCGATATGAATAAGGAGATCAGAGGTAAAACCGATCGAGTAGGTTACCACATTCTTTGAGAATAGAACGGCTTAGTCAATAGTTTCACCCATCCTGTGATACCGAGAGACAAACCAGGTGTTCCGGGAGTAAATGTTCTGCACAGTACTAGCACTAGATACCTTAATTCGCGGATTGAATATTAAAATAGAGCGTATCACCTTGTGAGAGCGTTACAGATTGCCTTACCGTTCGAGAAGCTAACACTCAGTATCGAGAATATAGCTTCGTGTTTAGGGAAACACATTAATATACAACATAGTGACGGCACCGTATATTCACGCATGAAATAGAACATCGACGGTCAAACCGTGCGACAAAGTTACCACTCTTTGTAAGAGACGAACAGCTAGGTTAACAGCTTCACCTATCCAGTGGTTCGGAGTATCAGCCCGGGAAAACCGAGAGTAAGATGGCAGAAGAGAATTTGCAACAGACACCTCAATTCACCGTTTGAATATTGAAACAAGCCGCCAAGTCGGTGTAGAACATTAACTGTTCATGTAGGGTTAAACTTATTAAAGAATGCCTTACCCTCCGAAAAACTGACCACCTGTATCGAGAGTATAACACCGAGTTGAGAGATAAAAACTAGTATACGTTCTAGTGTGGAGCACCATAATTTCATGCATGAATTAGGAGATGGAGGGTCAAACCACTCGCGAGCGTTGCCACCTTCTGCGGGAGACGAATAACTAAATCGATAGCTTCACCAATCTTGTTATTCCGAGAGACATGACAGGTATTCCAGGAATCAATCGCCTGTACACTATTGGCAAAAGATACCTTAATTCACTGTTTGAATATTAAGGTTGAGCGTGAAACCGTTTGAGATCGTTACCAATTGGTTTGTAATCATACGTTTTACCAATTTCCTTTCCATTCGAGAATCTAACCCGCAGCTGCGAGTGTGTTGCGAAGTGTAAGCGGTAACAACTTTGTATACACTGGAGTGACGGGCACCATAATATCATGTATGAAGTAGAAGATCGAGTGTTAAATCGTTAGAGGACGATACTACCTTCTGTGAGAGACGAACGACTAGGTCAAGAGCTTCACCTATCCTGCGACTCAGAGTGTCAAATCTAGTACTCCGCCAGCAAGACCGCTGAACAATTTTGGCAATAGACACCTTAATCCACGGTTTGAATGTTAAAGTACAGCATCAAGCCGTTGGCGAGCGTTACCAGTTGCTGTAATGTCAAACGCTTAACGAAGGAATTAACTTCCGTGAATCGCTCCGACGTCATGGAGAGTAAACATCGTGTTCAGAGATACAAATAGCAGTACACTTTAGTTCGGAGCACCTTAATTTCATGTATGAATTAGAAGATCGAGCGTCAAAACGTTGGAGAACGTTACCAATTTGTATAGATTCAAACGGTTCACCGAAGACCTCACCCTTCGAAAATCCAGCCCGCTGTATCGAGAGTATAGCAGTGTGTTCAGAGGCACAGATTAGAATGCATTTTCGTAACGGGCACCTAAATTTTATGTATGAATCAGTAGATCAAGTGTCATTCCATTAGGGAATGTTACAACATGCCTTGAGAGTAGAACGGCTATGTCATCAGCTTGACCTATCCTGCGAATCCGCGGGTCAAGCCAGGCATTCCGGGAGTCAATCCGTTGTCCATAATTTCCTGTAAGATATACAACATAGAGGGTCAAGCCGTCCGTGGGAGTTACCACCCTCATTTAGAGTCGAACGGTTAAGTCAAAAGTTTCACCTGTCCTGTGATTCCGAGAGTCGATCCAGGTTTTCCGGGGAAACATCGTTGAAAATTATTGGCAATATACACCTTGACCCACGGTTTGAGAATTAATGCTAAGCGTCAGACCGTTGTAGAACGTTTCCTATTTCTGTAGAGTCAAACATCTTACCGAAAGCCTTAAATTCGGAGGAGATAACCCGCTGTGTCGAGAGTATAACTTCGTGTTCAGGGAAGTAAATTCATGTCCATTTTAGTGACGGGCATCTTAATTTCATGTATGAGTTACTAGATCGAGGTGAAACCGCTCGAGGACGTTCCACATTCTGTGAGAGACATGAGGGTTAGTAGATAGCTTCACTTATTCCAAGATTCCAATAGCCACACCAGGTAATCCGAGAGTAAATCCGCTGAAGAGTGTAGGCAATTTACTCCTTATGTCATGTTTCGAAATTTTAAGTAGAACGTCAAACCGTTTTTGAACGTTGCCAATTGTTACAAAGTCAAACACTTTACCGATGACTTCACCTTCGGGGAAGCTAACCAGCCGTGTGGAGAGTATAGCTACGTGATGAGGGAACAACATTAACATACAATTTCGTGACGTCACCATAAGTTGCCATCTTCTGTTAGAGACGAACGGTTAAGTCGATATCTTCATAGATCCTGCGATTCTGAGAGACATACCAGATGTTCCGGGAGTAAATCCGCTGATCTGTATGGGCAATAGCCACCTTAATTTACGGTTTGAATATTAAAGTAGAGAGCCATACCGGTTTAGAACGTCAACAATTGGTATAATATAAAGTGTTTAATAGAAGGCGATACCTTACGCGAAATTCACCGGCTACATCGTCACTGTATCCTCGCGTTCTGAGAAAGAAATCAGCCGCCATTTCAGTGACGGGTATCTTAGCTGCATGTATGAGTTGTAAGATCCAGGGTTAAGCCGGTCGAGAACGTTGCGAACTTCTGTGAGAGACGATCTGCTATGTCAATAGCTTCTCTTATCCTGCGATTCGGAGAGTCAATCTAAGTGTTCCGGGAGTAAATCCACGGAGCAGTATGGGCAATAGACACCTTAATTCACGGTTTGAATATCAAAGGGGAGCGTCAAACCGTTTCAGACCATTACCATTTGGTATAAAATGAAACGTTTACCGAAGCCGTTAATTACCGCGAATCTCACGGGCATCATCGAGGGTATAACTTCGTGTACAGAGAAAGAAATTAATCTTTGTTTCAGTGTCGGGAATTTTAATTTGATGTATGGACTATTAAAATCGGTGGTCAAACCGTTCCAGAACGATGCCACCTTCTTTGAGGATCGAAAGGATAAGTCCATAGTCTCACCTACCGTGTGATACCGCATATCAAGCCAGGTATTAAAGAAGTAGATCCGCTGTACAGTATTGGCCTTATTCACCCTATTTCAAGGGAAAAAATTTTAAAGTGCAGATCCAAACAGTTCTAGAACGTTACATACAGCCATATAGCCAAACTTCTCACAGAACGTGTTACCTTCGGATAGTTACCCCGCTGTATCGAGAGTATAACTTCGTGGTCACAGAGGCAAATTATTATACATTTTAGTGACGGCCACCTTAATTTCATCTATGAATTACGATATCCAGGTTCAAACCTTTCGAAAAAGTCACCACCTACATTGAGATTCGATCATCATAGTCAATAGCTTACCCTATGCTATGATGCCGAAAGTCAATCGAGATATTTCGGGAGTAAATGCGCTGTACTGTATTGGAAATGCGTATTTTAATTCGCGGAGTGAATATTAAAACAGAGCGTAACACCGTGTGAGAATGAACGTAATTGATATAAAGTCAAGCGCGATACCGAATGCCTTACCGTGTGAGAAGGTAACGCGCCTTAACGAGAATATGGCTACATGTTTAGGGAAATTCATTAGTACACACTAGAGTGACGGCACCTTAAATTCATGCATGAAGTAGAAGATTGAGGGCGAAACCACCCGAGAACGTTGGCATCTTCTGTGAGAGACGAACGGCTAAGTCAATAGGTACACCTATCGTGTGATTACGAGAGTCAAAGAAGGTCATTCGGGAGTAAGACAGCTTAAAACCATTGGCAATAGACACATCAATCGGCGGTATGTACATTAATGCAGAGAGTCAAACCCTCGGAGAATATTACCAATTTGTATAATGTCTTTCGTTCACCGAATACCTTACATTCTGTGAACACAAACCGCTGTATCGTGATTATATCTTCGTATTAAGAGGCGCATATTAGTATACATTTTCCTGCCTGTCACCTTAATTTCATGTACGTATATGAAAATCAAATGTCAAACAGATTGAGAACGTTACCAACCTCTTTGAGATTGAAACGGCTAAGCCTGTAACTTCACCTATCCTGATATTCCGAGATAGATACCACGTAAAGCCGGAGTAAATCCTCTGAACAGTATTTTGAGTGGACACCTTAAATCGCGGTATAAGTCACAATAAAGGGATTCGAACCATCGTACAACGTTACCTGCTGGTATAGGATCAAACGTTTTACCGAACTCCTTACTTTTCGCGAATATTACGCGCTGTATCGAGGGCATAGCTACGTGTTCGTGGACTCAAATTACTATACATTTTAAATACGGGAACCTTAGTTTCATGTGTGAACTGAAAGATCGAAGGTCAATCCTTTCGAGAACGTTACCATCGTTTCGATTCGATGGCTTATTCAGTAGTTACAAATATCATGCGGTTCCGTCGGTCATGCCAGGTATTCTGGATGTCAATCCACAGAGCAGTATTGCCAATGGACACGTTCATTCGCGGTATGAAGATTGAAGTAGAGCGTCAAACGTTTGTAGAACGTTACCTCTTGGAATAGTGTCAAACATTTTACCGATGGCTATACCTTCCGAGAGTCACACTCGCTGTATCGAGGATATATCTACGTGGTCAGAAAAACAAATTAGTATACATTTTAGTGACGGGGATTATATGTTCATGTGTGAATTAGAAGATCGAGTCCCGAACCGTTCGATAAAGTTGCCACCGGCTTTGAGAATCGAATGGATAAGGCAGTAACTCTACATATCTTATGTTTCCGAGAGCCATAGCAGGTAATCCGTCAGTAACGCCGCAGATGAGAATTAGCAGTTGATACCTTAATTATCAGAGTGAATATAAAATTGAATGTCAAGCCGTTTGAGAACGATACCTATTGTTATAAAGTCTAACGCATTACTGAATACCATTCCCACTAAAAATCTAATCCGCTGTCTCGAGAGTATAACTTCCTGATTACGGAAATACAAAAGTATACAATTTAGTGCCGTCACCTTAAATTCATGTGTGAATTAGACAATTGAGTGTCAAACCGTTCGAGAACGATACTACTTTCTTTGTGAGGTATTCGGAAAAAGGATTGATATTATACCAATTGGTACCGTTCTCAAACGTTTTGACGCTCTATTTTAATATTCACATAGCAATTTAAGGTGTATATTACCAATACTGTACAGCTCATTTACTCCGGGAATATCAGGTTTGACTCTCGAAATCACAATGGTCGGCCATGCTATTCACAGCAGTTTTATTATTCTGGAAGGTGGTAACGTCGTCGAACGATTTCACTGTCGATCTTTTAATTCATGCATGAAGTTAACGTGCCCGTCAATGAAATCAATACTAATGTCTCTCTCCGAACACGAAGTTATACTTTTGATACTGCATGCTGGTTTCTCGGAGGGTCTGGTCTTCTGTAAAGCGTATTATTTTACAGCAAATGGTAACACTCTCAATCGGATTTACTCTCCCTTTTAATATTCAAACCGTGAATTAATGTGTCTATTACCAATACTGTTCCGCGGATTCACTCCCGGAATATCTGGTTTCACTCTCGGAACGACTGCATGGGCGAAGCAGTTCACTTAGCCGTTCGTCGCTCACATCAGGTGGTAACCTTCTCGAACGCTCTGGCCCTCGGTATTGATATTTGCACACAAACATGTGGTGCTCGTCCGTTAAAATATGTACTAACTTTATTCCGTGCACATTAAGCAGGTCACGCGCTACAGGTGGTTTCGTTCGCGGAAGTTGTGGTATTTGGTAAAAGGTATGACTCTATATCAATTTGTAACGCTCTCAAAGCGTTTGACACCCTATTTTAAAATTCAAACCGCGAATGAAGGTGTACATTGCCAACACGGTTCAGCGGATTTACTCCAGGAATTCCAGATTTGAATCGCGGATTCACAGGATAGGTGATGCTGCTGACATAATCGCTCGACTTTCAAACAAGGTGGTAACGTTCTTGATCGGATCGATCCGCGATCATCGATTTCATTCACGAAATTAAGGTGCTCTCGAGTAAAGTGTATACCAGTTCGCACATCTGAATACGGATTCATACTCTCGATGCAGAGGGCTAATTTTTCGGGGGGTATGGTCTTCGGTAGATCGTTTGACTTTATATCAATCGGTAACGTTCTCATACTGTTTGACGCTTTCCGCAAATATACAAACTGTGATTTAATATATCTATTCCCAATACTCTTCAGCGGATTTGCTCACGGAATATATGTTTTGAATTTCGGAATCACAGTATACGTGAAGCTATTGACTTTGCCGATCGAATACCAAT
>NIJG01000894.1:21755-34723 GCA_002201625.1 Euglossa dilemma | reverse complement strand
CGAGAGACCAATCAGGTACAACGGGAGTAAATCCGCCGTACAGCACTGGCATTAGACACCCTATTTCCGGCTGTAGATGTTAACGTACAGAGTATAACCGTTATAGAACGTTACCTCTTGTCATAGTGATATTATATTTACTGAATATCCTCCCTCCCGCGAACATATTCCACTGTAGCCAGTGTCTTGTTTAATGTTTACGGTAACAAATTAGCAGACATACTAGCAGACGGGCACCACATTTTCTTGATTCAATACCATAATCTAAAATAAAACCGCCCGAGAATGTTACAACCTTCTTCGCGTGTCGAATAGCTAAGTCGAACAGCTTAACCTTTCCTCTGATTCCGAGATTCAAACCAGGTATTCCGGTATTAAATCGGATGAACTGTATTTGCAATAGACACCTTAATTTAGTGTTTGAATATTAACGAAGGTTCTTGGGTCAAAAACTGTTTGTGACCATTTTTCAGGTCACTGAAACATATACTACTTTGATCCTCTGAACTCCATGTTATACTTTAGGTACAGCGCGTTAGGCTTTCGGAGGGTTAGGTCTCCAGTAATGCTTTTGACATTATACAAACTGCGTAGCATTCTCAGACGGATTTATGGTCCTCTTTAAAATTCAAACCGCGAATTAGGGCGACTATTGGCGATACCGTTCAACGGATTAACTCCTGGAAACCTACTCTGGCTTTCGGAATCTCAGGATAAGTGTAGCAATTGACTTTGCCGTTCGTGTCTCAAAGAATGAGGTGTCGTTCCCGAACTGTTTGACTCAAAATCTTCTAATTCATACACGGAAGAAAGGTGCCATTCACTGAAATGAATACTAATTTCTTTCCCTCACCCGAAGTTGTACTCGGAATGATGCGGGTGAAGTTCGCGGAAGATAATGCCTACGGTAGAATGATTGACTTCATACCAATTGATAACCCTCTCAAAGTGCTTCAAGGGATACTTTATTGTTCAATTCGTGAACTAAGGTGTCTATGGACAATAGTGTACAGTAGCTTTACGCCCGGAATACCTGGTTTGACTTTCGGAACCATAGGACAGGTGAAGCTGCAGACTTAGTCGTTCTATACCGAAAGAACGGTATATCGTTCTAAAAGGGGTTGAGCCTGCATCTACTAACTCACACATGAAATTATGGCACCCGCCTCAAAATAAATAATAATATGTTCCTCTGAACACGAAGTTATACCTTCCATACAGCGGGATAGGTTTTCGGATGGGTCTTGGGTCCTGGGTAATACGTTTGACTTTTTTGAAAATAGTAACGTTCTCACACGGTGTCGCGCTCTATTTTAATACTCACTCCACGAATTAAGGTATCTATTTGCTATACTGTTCAGAGGATTTGCCCCAGGAGTACCAGGTTTCACACTCCGAAACACGGTATACGTGAATCTATGGGGTTCTCCGTTATAATCCCAAATTGGTTGGCAACGTTCTCAAAACGTTTGGCGCTCTATTTTAATATTCGAAACGTGAATGGAGTTGTTTATTACCGATACTGTTCAGCGGATTTAGTCCCGGCATAACTGGTCTGGCTCTCGGAATCGCTGGATGTGTGAAGCTATTGACGTAGCCGTTCGTTTCTCACAAAAGGTGGCATCGTTATCGAGCGGATTGACTCTTGATCTTCTAATTCATACATAAGGTTAAGGTGCCCGTCCCTGAAGTGAAGACGAACTTGCTTCTCTCTGAACCCGAGCTTATGCTCTCGATGAAGTCAGTGAGGTTCGCGGAAGGTAAGGCCATCGGTAAAGCGTTGGACTTTATGCCAGTTGGTAACGCTCTCAAAAGATTTGATGTTCTATGTTAATATTCAATCCGTGAATTATGGTATGTATTGTCAAAAATGTTCAGCGTATTCACTCGCGGAATACCTGGCTTGAGGCTCGGAATCATAGGATAATTGAAGCTATTGACTTAGATGAGCGACATTTAAAGAAGGTGATAGCGTTATCGAACAGTTTGGCAATTGATCTTCTAATTCATACTCGAATTTAAGGTGCCCGTAACTAACATGTATAATTATTTCTTTCTCTGAACAGGATATTATACCCACGATACTGCGCCTTATGTTCTCGGAAGGTAAGGCACCTGAAGAAGAGACCGACGGCATAGCAATCGGTAAAGTTCGCAAACGTTTGGACTCCCAGCTATAACATTCATTTCGAGAATTATGGTGTCTGGGGCCATAGGTATGCCGCGGATTTACATCCGGCATACCGTGTTTGAGTTTTGGAATCACAGGGTAGGTCTCGCTATCTACTAAGCCAATCGATCCTCAAACAAAGTGGAAAAGTTCTCGAATGGTTTGACCCTCTATCTATATATTTAAAACATGAAGAGAAGGTGCTCGTCACTAATCTGCATACTGTATTGGTTAAAAAGGATTACTTTATTTTGATTCATAGTGATGAGCGGCGGCTTGACTCCATGTATGAATTACTCGTCTGAGTGTCAAACCTTTCGAAAACGATACTGCATTCCTTAAAATCGAACGGCTATGACAGTAGGTTCGCCAATCATGTGATTCCGCTAGTCAAGCCACGTATTCCTGGAGTAAATCTGCTGCACAGTATTGGCATTGAAAACCCTATATACCGCTATAAATATTAATGTACAGAGTCTGGCAGTTGTACAACATTACCGATTGGTATAGGGACTTACATTTCACCGAAGGACGTATATTCAGACAAATTAACCCGCTGTATCGAGAGTATATCTTGGTGCCCAGAGAAGCAAAATGGTATAAATTTTAGTGATGGGCAGCATAATTTCATCTATGCAACGGGAGAACGAGGGCCAAACCGTTCAAGAACGTTAGCACCTTCTTTGGGAGTCGAACGGCTTAGTCAATAGCTCCACCTATCCTGTGCTCCCGAGAGTCAAACCTGGTATACCGGGAGTAATTCCGCTGTCTATAGTTGGCACCATACGCCCTATTTCACGGTATTAATATTAAACTCAAGGGTCAAACCACTGAAAATGGTTACGAATTGGTATCGAGTCAAACTTTTTACAGAAGACCTTACCTGCCGAGAAGCTAACCTGTCTTATGGTCAGTATAACTTCGTGTACTCCGAAGTCAATTAGTATCCATTTGATTGACAAGCACCTTAATTTCTCGAATGAATTAGAAGATCGAGAGTGAAATCTTTCGGGAACGGTCCCGCCTTCCTTGTGAGCCGAACGGCTACGTCGATAGCTTTAACTATACTGCAAGTCTGAGAGAAGGACCAGGTATGCCGGGAGTAAATCTGCTTAATAGTATAGGCACTATACACCTTAATTAACGGTTCTAATATTAAGAATAGCGTCACTCCATTTGAGATCGTTCCGAATTGGTATAGAGTAAAGCCGTTTACGGAAACCCATACATTCCAGGAAAGAAACCCACTGTAACGTGAATATGTCTTCGTGTTCAGTGAGCTCCATTGGAATATATTTTAATTACGGTCACCATAAGTTCATGAATGAAATGGAATATCGAATGTCAAACCGTTCGGAAACGTGACCACATATTTTGATATTCGAACGGCCAAGTCAGCAGCTTCAGCTATCCTGTGATTCCGAATGCCAAACCAGATACTCCGGGATTAAATCCGCTATACAGTGTGGGCATTAAGAACCTTACTTTCCGCTACAAATATTTATGTACAGAGACATACAGTTGTACAATGTTAGGGTCTAACCTTTTACCGACGGTCGTACCTTCCGAGAAGCTAATCCAGCGTATCGACTGTATAACTGCGTGGCCAGAGAAGCAAAATAGTATAGATTTTAGTGACGGGCAACTTAATTTTACTTATGTACCAGAAGGTCGAGTGTCAAATCGCTAGAAAACGTTATCATCTTCCCTGAGAGACGAACGGTTAAGTCAATAGCTTCCTTATCCTATTATTCGGAGAGTCAAACCAGGTATTCTGGGAGTATGTCCGCTGGAGAATTTTACTAATAGACACCTTCTTTCACGGTTTGAAAAAAAAAGTAAAGCGTCAAGCCTATTGCGAGCGTTACCAATCGGTATATTGTCGATCGTTTGACTGAAGGCCTTACCCAGTGCGAACCTCATCGGCATCACCGCGAGTATAAGTTTGGGTTCACAGAAAAAATTAATATTCAATCCAGAAACCGGCACCTTAACTTCATGTACGTATTAGATGATCAAGGGGCAAACCTCTCGAGAACGATGCCACCTTCTGTGAGAGACGAACGGCTAAGTCAATAGCTTCACCCACCCCTCGATGGCGAGAATCAAGGCATGTATTCCGGAAGTAAATCCGCTGAATAGTATTGGCAATGGACACCGTAGTTCACGGTTCGAATACCAAAAAAGAGAGGGAAACAATCGGAAAGCATTAGCAAATGCTATAAAGTCATAATTTTTATCGAGTACTTTGCCTTCCGCGAACATAACCCCTTGTAGCGAGTGTCTTGCTTGGTGCTCACGGAAACAAATTAGTAGAAACTTTAGCAGACGGAGACTGTAATTTCATGTCTGAATAGCAAAATCGATAGTCAAACCACACAAGAGTGTTACCACCTTCTTTGGGATTCGAACGACTAAGTTAATAGCTTCACGTATCCTGGGATTCCGAGAGGCAAACTAGGTATTCCGCGTGTAAATACGCTGAACGGTATTGGCAATAGACCACATAATTTACGGTATAAATAGTAATATAGATATTCGAAGCACCGTTCAACGGTACATACTGGTATATGTTTATACTTTGTATCGGATACCTTGCCCTCCGAGAACATTCTCCGCTACCTAATGTGACTTGTTTAGTTTTCAAGGAAACAGATTAGTAGACTCTTTAGAAGACGGACACATTAATGGCATGAATCAATAGGAAGATGTGGGTTCAAATCGTCCGTGAACGTTTCGACCTCTTTTGAGAGTCAAACGGCTAGGTGAAGTGTTTCACCTATCGCTTGATTCGGAAAGTCAAACCAGGTACTGCTGGAGCAAATGCGATGGACAGTATTTCCAATAGGCACCTTAATTCACGGCTTGAATAAAAAAGTAGACGGCCAATCCGTTCAAGAAGGTTAGCACCTTCTGTAAGAGACGACCGGCTAAGTCAGTAACTTCTACTATCCCGTGATTCCGAGAGTCAAACCAGGTATTCCGGTAGTCAATCTGTGTATAGTATTGGGAATTGACACGTATATTCTCGGAATGGGTACTAAAGTAGGGAGTGAAATCGTCGGAGAATGCTACGTATTGGTATAGATTCAAATTATTAAGGAAGGCGTTTTCCTTCGCGAAGCTAACCCCCTGTATTGGGAGTATAACTTCGTGTTCACACAAGGAAATTGGTATGCATTTTAGTCCGGGAACCTTAATTTCATGTACGAATTAGAATATCCAGGATCAAACGGTTCGAGAACGTTACGACCATCATTGAAGTTCGATTGGATAATTCAATAGCTTCACCTATCCTGAGATGCGGAAAATCATACCAGGTATTCCTGAAGTAGATCCGCTGAACAGTGTTAGCAATAGACACCTCAATTCACGGTTTGATTATTTATGTCGACCGTCAAACCGATGTACAACGTTATCAATTGCTATGAAGTCTGTCATTTTACCGAAGACCTTACCCCACGAAAGACTAATCCGATGTACCGTGAGTATAACTTTGTGTTCAGCGAAACTATTTAGCATTCATTTTAGTGACGCGCACCTTAATTACTTGTATGAATTAGAAGTTCGGTGGTCAAACCTTTCGGGAAGTTTATCACCATATTTGAAATTCGCAAAACATAGTAAATAGCTGCAGCTATCGTGTTATTCCGATAATGAAAGCAGGTATTCCGGGAGTTAATCCCCTGTGCGGCATTGGCAATAGTCACCTTAATTCGCGGTGTGAATATTAAAGTGGACAGTGAATCCGTCGGAATTACATTACCAATTGGTTTTTACCATTACAGTCATTCTTCCAACCGAATACGTTACCTTCCTAGAACCTAAGCCGCTGTAGTGAGTATCATGGAACTCACGGAAACAAATTAGTAGACATTTTGGCAGACGGACACGTCAATTTTGTGTATGAATTGGAAGATACAGGGGCACGCCGAACGGGAACTATACGACCTTCCTTGAGAGTCGAACGGCTACGTCAATTGCTTCAACTATCCAGTGATTCCGAGCCTCAAACTAGGTATTCCGGGAGGAAATCCGCAAAACAGTATTGGGAGTAAACACCTTTATTCACGGTGTGAATATTAAATTGGATCGTATAACCATTTGAGAACGTAACCAATTGTCATAAAGACATTCTGTTTACCGGATACCTTCCCTACAGAAAACATAATCCGCTGTACCGAGGGTATAACTTCGTGTTCAGCGGTACAAATTAGTAGACATTATAGTAACGGGCACCTTAACACTTCGGGATAGAGTTTGACTCTATAGCATTAGGTATCATTCTACATCGGTACGACGGTCTGCTTTATTATTCATAGCGTGAATTAAGGTGTCTATTGCCGAAACTGTTAGGCGTATTAACTCTCGGAGTACCTGCTTTGATTCTCGGAATCGCAGGATACGTGGAACTATTGACGTAGCCGCTCGTCTCTTAGAGAAGGTGGCAACGTTCTCGAAAGGTTTGGTTATGAATTTCCTCTTTCGTACATGAAATTAGATTGCCAGTCCCTAAAATGAATACTAAGTTGCTTCTTGAATCACGATGTTATACTGTGGGCTTGTTTCTCGCACGGTAAGGCTTTCCGGTGGGATATTGGCCATAAAACAAATGCTTAAGTTCACCGACGGTTGGACTCCCCAACTTAATATCTATACCTTGAAATAGCGTGTCTAATGCCAATAGCATACAACGCGGTTAGTCGCGGGTTACCTACGCTCGGAAACAGAGGATAGGTAAGGCCACTGACATAACCGTTCGAATCTCAAGGACGGTGGTAACCTCCTCGAACGATTTGACCCTCGATCTTCCAATTCATACTAGAAGCCAAGCTGCCCGTAACTAAAATGAATACTAATTTGATACCCGAAACACGAAGTTATACTCCCGATACAGCGGGTTATGTTCTCGCACGGTAAGGCTTTCCGTAGGAAGATTGATCATATACCAAATACTAATGTGCACCGACGGTTGGACTCTCTACCTTAATATTCATACCGCGAATTACGGTGTCTCTTTCCAAAACTATTCAGCGTATTAACTCCAGGAATCTTGGCTTGACGTTCATAAGCACAGTATATATGAAGCTGTTGACAGCCGCTCGACTCCAAATGAAGGCGGTATCGATTTCTAACAGTTTTACTCTCGATTTTGAAATTTATACATGAAGATGTGGTACCAGTCTGATAACATGTCTACTAATTATTTTCCGTGAACATTTTCAGGACAGTCGCTACAGCGGGTTAGTTTCTCGGAGGGTGAGGTATCCGGAAAATGGGTTGAATCTATACCAGTAGGTAACGTTCTATGATGGTTCGGATCTCTATATCACCATATATACCATAAATTATGGGGTCTATTACGAAAACTGAAGTGCCGATTTACTCGAAGAATACCTGGTGTCACCATCGGAATCAAATCTTAAGTCAAGCTATTGAATTAGCTGTTTCAATCTCAAAGGAGGTAGTGACGACGTCGAACGGTGTGTCCATCTCAAAAATTAAAATAAGGTGCCAGTCATGAAACGTACACTAACTTGCTTCTCTGAACACGAAGTTATACTCACGATACAGCGGGATAGCTTCACGGACGGTAAGGCCTTCTATAGAATGTTAGACTCTATACCAGTAGGTAATGTTCTACAACGGTATGATTCTGTACTGAACTATTTTTAGTGTGAATTAAAGTGTCCATTGCCAATAGTATACTGCGGATACACTCTCGGAATTCCTGGTCTGACGCTCGCAATAACAGGGTCGGTGAAGCTATTGACTTTGCAGTACGAGTCTCAAAAAAGATGCTAACGTTCTCGAACAGCTTGACTCTCGATTTTGTTATCCATCCGTGACACGGAGGTGTCCGACTGCTGAAATATCTGCTCATTTGATTCCGTGAACGGTAAGATAGACACTCGCTGCAGCGGGATAGATTCTCGGTAGGTAACGTATTGGTTAAAAAGAATTACTTTACTTTAATTGATAATGTTGTCTGGCAGTTTGACTCCATGTATAAATTAAACGATCGAGTGCCAAACCTTTCGAAAACAGTACCACATAACTTAAAATCGAACGCCTATGACAGTAGCTTCACCTATCGTGTGATTCCGCGTGTCAAGCCAGGTATTGCGGTAGTAGATCCACTGTACAGTATTGGCTTTATACGCCGTATTTTATGGTTTATCTATTATATTACGAACTCAATCCAACTTAGAATGTTACATATTGGTATGCAGTAAATCGTTTTGCCGAATGCCTTACTTTCCGCGAGCGTTTTTCGCTGTCTCGACAGTGTAACATAGTGTTCAAAGATACAAGTATGTACACATTTTGTTGCGGTGCACCTTTGTTTCATTTATGAATCGGATAATGGGATGTCA
This sequence comes from Euglossa dilemma, assembly GCA_002201625.1. Lineage (NCBI taxonomy): Eukaryota > Metazoa > Arthropoda > Insecta > Hymenoptera > Apidae > Euglossa > Euglossa dilemma. Next base: position 26,176 of record NIJG01000894.1, on the reverse strand, counting down.
AACCGTTACAGAACGTTAACAACTTTGATAATCGCACATCCCAGGCAATAGCTACACCTATCCTGTGAGTGCGAGTATCACACCAGGTATATCAGGTGCAAATCCGCTTTACAGTAATGGCAATGTACACCTTATTTCGTAGTCTCAATATTAATGTGGGGCTTCATTACGTTTGAGTACGTTACCAGTTGGTACAACGTCATACTCCTTACCGTAGACCCTACCATTCGAGATCACAACCCGCCGAATCGAGAGTATAACTTCGTGTTCTGAGACACAAATAACAATACATTTTTGTGACGAGCACCTTAATTTCATGTATGAATTGGAATATCGAGCGTCAAACCGTTGGAGAACGTTACCAATTTGTATACAGTCAACTGCTTCATCAAAGACCTTACCTTCCGAAAACCTAGCCTGCTGTATCGAGAGTATGGCAGCGTGTTCAATGGAATGAATTGGTATACATTTTCGTGATGGACACATTAATTTCGTGTACGAATGAGATGGCCGAGTGTCAAACTGTTCGGGATCGTTACCACATACGTTGACAGTAGAGCGGCTATGTCAACAGCGTGACCTATCCTGGGAATTACGGGTTCAAAACAGATATTCCGGGAGCCAATTCGCTGTTCAGTATTGGCAAAGGACACCTCAATTCACAGTTTGAATATTAAAGCCGATGTAGAACATTACCTATGCGTGTAGGGTTAAGGGTATTACTGAATGTCTTTCCCTCCGAAAATCTGACCCACTGTATCGAGAGAATAACATACCTTTCAGAGACAGATATTATTCTCCATTTCAGTGACGCGCACGTTAACTTCATGTATGGATTAGAGGATGGAGTCGCAAACCGTGCGAGACTGTTAGCAACTTCATTGAGAGTCGAACGGCTAAGTCAGTAGCTTCACCTATATTGAGATTCCGAGAGTCAAATCAGGTATTCCGCGAGAAAATACGCTGAACAGTATTGTCAATAGATACTTTAATTCACGGTTTGAATATTAAAGCACACCGTCAAGCCGTTGCGGAACATTACCTATTGGTATAGAGTCAAATTATTTACCGATAGCCCAACCTTTGGAAAAGATAACCCGCAGTATCGAAAGTATAACATCGTGTGCAGTGGGACGAAGTAGTATACGTTTTAGCGAAAAGCACATTAATTTCAAGTATGAATTAGAAGATCGAGTCTCAAGCCATACGATACGGTTACTACCTTCTATCTGATTCGAGCGGCTACGTCAAGAGCTTCACTTATTCTGCGACTCCGAGAGTCGAACCAGGTAGTCGGGGTGTAAATCCGCTAAACAGTATTGGCAATAGACGGCTTGAATCCGCTTTCAATATGAAAATAGAGTATCGCACTGTTTGAGAACGTTACACATTGGTATAGAGTCCTTCTTTTTACGGAATACATTACCTTCATAGAACATATCTCGCTGTAGCGTGTGTCATGCTTCCTGCCCAGGGAAACAAATTCATAGACACTTTAGCAGACGGACACCTTATTTTCATGAATGAACTGAATAATAGGGATTCAAATCATTAGAGAAACTTCCCACCTACCTTGGGAGACGAACGGCTAAGTCTATAGCTGCCCCTATCCTGTGATTCCGATAGTCAAATCTCGTATTCTGGCAGTCAATCAGCTGCACATTATTGCCAATACACACCTTACCTCACTGTATGAATATTAACGTTGATGGTCAATCCGTCGGAGAACATTACCAACTGGTATAGCGTCATTCTGCTGACCCAATATATTACTTTCCTAGAACCTATCCCACTGTACGACTGCCATGCTTAGTGCTCACGGAAACAACTAAAAAGATATTATAGCAGAGACACATCTTGTTGCGATATGTGCATTAGAGGATCAAGGGTGAAACCCTTCCAGAACGTTACCACCTTCCTTGATAGAGGAACGGCTAAGTCTATAGCTGCGCATATCCTGTGATTGCGGTCGTCGTACCAAGTATGGAGTTAATCCGGAGTCAATCCGCTGAACAGTATTGTCAATAGATACCTTAATTCACGGTTTGAATATTAAAGTACAGATTCGAACCGCTGTAGAACGCTACATATACGAATAGAGTTAACTTCTGGCAGAAGGCCTTACTGTGCGAGAAGCTAACCCACACTATCGAGAGTATAACAGAGTGTTCAGTGGTGCCAACTGGTACACATATTAGAGACGAGTACCTTAATTTCACGCCTGAATTAGAAGGTAGAGGGTGAAACGGTTCGAGAACGTTACCAACATCTGCAAGAGACGAACGACTAAGTCAATCGTTTCATATATCCTATGATTCCGAGGATCATACCAGGTATTCAGAGATAAATCCGTTGAACAGTATTGGCAATAGACACCTTAATTCACGCTTTGATATTAATGTAGATCGTCAATCCGTTTTAGAGCGATGTCAATTGGCATAATGTCCAACAATTTACAGATGGCTTTACCTTCCGAGAAGCAAACTCGCCGTTTCGAGAGTATAGGTTCGTGTACCGAGAAAGGAATTAGTCGTCATTTCAGTGACGGGCACCCTCTCTTCATGTATGAATTAGAAGATGGAGGGTCAAACCGATCGAGAACGTTGCCACCTACCTTTGGGAACCGAACGGCTAAGTGAATAGTTTCACCTACAATGTGATTCCGTGAGTCAAACCAGGTATTCCGGGATTAAGTCCGCTGTACATAATTGGCATCACACTCCACATATCACGGGATAAATATTAAACTCCAGTGTCAAACCGCTGTAGAACGTTACGAATTGTCATAGTGTCAAACTTTCTACCGAAGGCGTTACCGTCCGAGAACCCATCCAGCTGTAGCGATTGCCTGGCTTAGTGTTAACGGGTACAAATTAGTAGACATTTTAGAAGACGAAAACCATATTTTTCGTTATGAATAGAATAATCTAGAGGCAAATCGTTCGAGAACGATCCCAACTTCTCTGAGAATGGAACGGCGAAGTTAACAGCGACACCCATCCTGTGATTCCTAGTGCTAAGCCAGGTAATCGTGGAGTGAATGCGCTGAGCTGTATTGGCAATGGACACACAAATTCTCGTTATGAACATTAGAGTACAGACTCGACACGTTGTAGAACGTTCCCTATTGTGATAGAGTCAAAATTTTTACCGAAGGCGTCACCTTCCGTGAACCTAACCTACTGTACCGAGGGTATATCTTCGTGCTCTGGGAAGGAAAATAGCACACATTTTAGGGACGGGAAACTTAATTTCGTGTATGAATTGGAAGATCGATGGTCAAACACAACCAGAACGCTACACCCATTTCTTGATGTCGCACAGCAAAGCCAGTAGCGACGCCTATCCGTGTGATTCCAATGGACAAACCAGTTATTCTTGGAGTAAATCCATTGAACAATATTGGCCTTAATAACCTGCATGCACGGTGTGCATATTAAAGTAGGGCGTCAATCCGCGTGAGAGCGTTACGAATTGTTATGAAGTCAACCGGATTACTGAATACCTTACCCTCCGAATGCCTAACGCGACGTATCCAGAGTATGACATGGTTCTCAAGGGATCAAGTTAGAATACATTTGAGTGAGGGTCATCGTAATTTCCCGCGTGAATTAGACGATCGATGGTCAAACCGTGCGAGAACGATACCAACTTCTTTGAGAGACGAGCGAGTTAGTGAATAGCTTCACCTATTCGAAGGTTCCGAGGGTGATACGAGGTACGCCGATAGAAAATACGCTAAACCTCTTTGAAATAGACAATTCACTTCACAGTTTGGATATTAAAATAGAGAGAAACAAATTAGTAGACATTATGGCAGAACCACACCATATTTTCATGTATGGTCAGAATTGTCGAGAGTCACACCCTTCGAGAACGGTCTGACCTTCTATGAGAGTAGACCGTCTAAGTCAATATCATCACCGATCCTGTTATTCCGAGAGCCAAACCAGGTATATTAGGAGTACACCGACTCAGCCCTATTGGCAATGGACACCTTAGTTCACAGTTTGAATGTTAAAGTAGAGCGTCAAACCGTTTGGGAATGCTACCAATTTGTACATCGTCATACTCTTTACCGAGGACCTTACTATCCGAGATCCTATCCAGCCGAGTCAAGAGTTTAACTAGGTGTTCAGAGACATAAATAACTACACATTTTAGTTAGAGGAACTTTAATTTCTCGAACCGTTTGAAAGTCTATCGTCTTATTCATAACGAAATTAAGGTGCCTCTCACCAAGATGTCTACAAACTTGATCGTCTGATCACGAAGTTATACTCTAGATACAGCGAGCAAATTTAACCGCTTGTAAGGCTATCGGTAAAATGTGAATTACGGTGTTAATTGCCAATATCCTTCAGGGTATGTACTCCGGATTTCCTGGTTTGACTCTCCAAATCACTAGGTAGGTGAAGCTT